>DWPT01002718.1:0-15664 GCA_018251895.1 Agathymus mariae mariae | reverse complement strand
CTAACTTATAATAGCCTATTCACTCTCCTCTTGAAGACTCCCACGTCGTAAGTAGCCGGGAACACCGACGCGGGCAATGTTTGACAATGTCTTATAACAAAACTGAAATAGACAAATCAAAATCTTTTTTTGTAGTTTTAAAGACTGACGGTCGTCAGGTGTTAATGTTAGGTGATCACTGTCGTCCATAGACATGTCTAACCCTAAAGGAGCCAGTGCATTTTTATTTGTAATAATATGTTGTATTAAATGTTAAATAAATTTAATTCCAGTATGCTCTATTCCATGATTCGAGGACTGGGCGCCGGAGTGCACAGCTGATAAATAGGCCGTCGTCAGCTGAGATTTTAGGACAATCGATAACCCAAATTGAGCACCAACACCAAACCAGTTCCAACGCATTACGTTGATAACACCACCGTCCAATCACACAATCATTATCAAACCCGTTTTAGTTACTTGGCACTCCAATGCCATTATCAAACTAATTACGCTGTAAGCACAAGAAAGCAGGTGTATCAAAGAGCCGCACGCACATATGAGTACCTACAGTTTCACTAATCATCTCGTCAACGTTTCTCTGTTAAATAATACCGTATCTCGTTCTTACAGAGGTCTCGTAGCTTTCGTTTTATGTAACACTCCGGTCCGGTGGGTATGGCGATAATATTATTATGGACACTGACATGTGCCTGTCATACTACATGGACTCGTATTTAATTAAATATCTTCGTGTTGAGGATTAACAGGTCTATCGTAAGGTGGTCCCTTGGGCGTGACACTTAAAGTCTTAATCAGGCTAGTATTTTATATTATGTAACTTATATAATAAACGTTATGAGTAGACTCTTCTATGTGTAGACCAATAAGTGAAAATATAAGTGTTCGGTTCAAACTGGCTGATATGCCTGTTCACCGAACATAGCTCGGTAACTGTATATGTCGACTTTGATATGCAGAGTATACGGTGTCTGTCGTCATTGCTATTGGGGCGACTGAAACACTGCAGATTTCATACAGATCCGATGCAGACTTTCAAGAAGTGCAGGTGGCTTTTAAAACGACTATTATAAATCAAGCTGCAAGCAAACTTCTTTGCTAGCAATAATAGAGGTTACGTTGGCGTAAACCTTGTGTAAAATTTGGAAATATATGGTCTCCTGCTGCGAAATCATAAATGTACGGTTGTATATCGCTGATTGCAAGTTATATTCTAGTAAGAATTCTGATAACAAAAATCACTGTCCTGTTTGGATCGGAACTATGCCGTTCATATCCAAACAAAGCCATCATCCCAGTCGCACAGTACACCGATTCGTCAACATATTCGATAATGTTAGTTGCTAGTTGACACGATGTACACCAACCAATTATTGCTTCGCATATCTGGTTTGTTGCAGGAAGCCGCATTAGTCGCGCAACTCGTACTCGCTGTGCTTCCAATTCGGGATCTATATCCCGGTGAAAAACTTGTTTGTCTAAAAAAGTCGCCTCGTTATACCGCGCCAGCCGCTAATGCCCTAGTGTATCCATGTTGTAAGGAAAAATGCTGGATAAGTTATATCAATGTTATTTCATATGATGGTAGTAGATTAAGGTTATACAAGTACCTCATGTAACCTTATAAGTACTTTCTTTCTTTGTTCTTATTTTTTGGTCAACAACGCATCAGTAATACCTTCGTATTACTAATGTTCTTGGCATTGATAACCATTTCGCAATAGGTGGCTCGTGTGCTCGTTTGTAGGCTATTTAAAAAAAAAGATTGTGTGCATGATGTGCGCATATTTGCAGTAAAACTTCTCGACGTTTGGATAGTTACACATTGTCTATTCAATAACTTTTTTTTTTGTATTCTAATAGCCGACAAACGAGCAGACGAGCCACGTGATGATAAGTGGTCACCGTCGCCCATGGACATCAGCAAGACCAAATGTATCACTGATGCGTTGTCGGCCAGGAAATGAGGAGAAGGTAAGCTGGCTCTCAAGCCCCAGCCGGAATACGACGAGTCGTTTGGCGGCTGACTCAAGCAGGAGGGTGGTAGCTAGCCAGGCATGTTTCACGGAAAGATAATAATAACAACAATAATATTAACGAGTTAATAATAATATTGATAATATAATCTTTACGCAAAGCCCTACCACCAAGCAGGCTGGCTTCTGTTGCCTCTTAATACACTCTGTTCTGACAGCATGAGATTGGGGGAGTATTCTACTGACCCCAATACGGCGGAAAACTTGGATAAGGATTAAAATTAAGTGTATAAAGAGTGATTCCACTTTCATCAATCTTATATAAAAATATTAATATTATTTTTAACAAATACCTGGACTATTTCGAAATAGACATCCCGTCTAACCTAAAACGTAATACAAGTGCGCATTTTTAAATAAACACGCACTCGCTCGGATAACCAATATATGACATTTTTTTTCTCCCATATAAAATTTAAAATAATTATTGTTCTTCATCGGAGTGCAATGCCATCTATGCAACGATGTTGGTGCTAAAATAACGTTACAGGTTCATCGCCCTATCTCGTGTGTCACGACCTTGAATTTTTACTCTCAGCGCGGCTGAAGAAGTTTCATTTCAAAATATAAATTATCGATTTAATCGACATAATTATAAACGACCAACGACGAACAACGAATTATATATAACGTAATTTCTTTGCGTTTCTAGAAACTATAATGTTCAGAATATATTTAGTGAATGGAATAATCGATCAAATTGTTCTCAATCACTCACTGTTGCACTATCGTTCATTACATTCTGAAAATGAAATCTGACGCCAATCAAAATACGAAACTAAAGTCAGCAGTAAACCTTAAAACATTTGATGTGATGTTTTTTCCGCGAGCTCCATTAATGACTCGGTCTGTCGTAACATGGAAATCTAATCGCAGCAACTTGAAAACGAAAGCATGGTGACACTATCGAACATTACAGCAACAAGTTATTTTTTCCGCGAAAGCCGATAGAACACGCGCTTCCGTCGCAAACAACGCAGTGGATGTTCGTACATCAAACACTTTCAAACAGGCCGTCGGACGGGCGAAAACTGGAAAAATGTTGTAATTCTCACCTTATATGGTATTCTCGAGAGATCTGGTCAAACTATTTTAGGTAACGTGCAGCACGTTTACAATTCTAATTCACACTTCTTTTATTTATACCTGCTCTTTTTTGTATTCCCTTCTGAAAGCATAACTTTGAGGGT
This sequence comes from Agathymus mariae mariae, assembly GCA_018251895.1. NCBI lineage: Eukaryota > Metazoa > Arthropoda > Insecta > Lepidoptera > Hesperiidae > Agathymus > Agathymus mariae. Next base: position 12,438 of record DWPT01002718.1, on the reverse strand, counting down.
GAGTCGGAAAAACCCTAAATCTGGATTGTAGTCTGGTCCTCGGTGCGCCTTCGTTGTTTCATAACGTATATGAACTTCTCTAGTGGTATGTCGTTTAGGGATGTACAAAAATCTATTGACCGTAGTAACATTATCTTTGCTCGAACTGTCACCGTGTTATGAAACCTAAATAATAAAGTCAAAAAAGCGTCCAGTCATTAATCCTGGTTGTAATAATGGTGACGACAAATCCATCGCGACTTTCTGTACGCATTATTAAATTATCTCAGCAGATTTGTAACATTATTGAGGTTAATTCTCCGGGCAAATTATTAAACTCGTTCATGAAGTCTTGGTTAACATAACTTTCATTGCATAAATTTTCTAGTTCCTCTTACACTGAATACGATTTCCGTTGCCTTTATCTAAATGATGATCGCGTGCGTACAGTGACAATCAATTAATGATTTTCTAACATTAATATGACATTATGCATGAAGATGGCACGCTCGTTCAATATGCATGTAATATGCACCATGCATTCCTTGACACATATCTAATGCTAATTTATTTTATAAGATTACATGCGTGAAACTTTTCATTCAGTATGTAATGTATCCACGTATCGATTCATGGAATCTATGGAATCTCAACATTTAGGTTTGTTTACTTGCATAAATCTAATGTTTTTTTAGATCACCGTATAAAATAATAAGTTTATGCGTATCCAGCGTATCACAAGACAAAAAATTATATAAATATAAAAAAAAAAAACAGATAACTTTCGTACGAAGGAAATTTAAAGTATTCTGTAAAACGACTGTAAGAACACGTACATTGAAAATATGAGTAATAACTCTGTAGTGAGTTGCTACGAGTATATCTGAAACAAACAGGACAATACTATTTATATGAAGTTAAACTAGGCGCTAGTAGTACTGATTGAGTGTAATCACAGTACGATACAGTTATCGAACCTATTAATTATGTACAGAGCATATGAGAGAGACGATAACATATTAGGGTTCAATGTTTCCAGAGCTTTTACGGTGATAAGTAACAGGAATTAAAGAAAAATTACTTGGCACGGCGATGCTGAGCGTCTATCAACTAGCTAATATGTGAATCCATACCGTTGGGTCATAAAGCATCTGATTGTGAACAGTGTTTATCTAACGATTATTTGTCATCGCAGAGGATATTCAAAAAGAATCCATCCAGCTAACCGTACCGTGGGTGCATCAGTTCCAGTTGCTCTTTCAGGACGAGTTTACACACACTTTACATTCCCAACAGACACATGCCTGGACCACAGTTAAAAATAAATCTTAAAAATCTAATTGCAATCATATGTGCTGCAAGCTGTTTGGCTAGTGTGACGTTCGAAATGCATCTAATTGACCCGAGCATCGGTCATGGTTCTATTCCACCCGCAGTAGCAGATCGTTCGCCCGACTAATACAACTCGTTCTGAGTCGCCATCGGCCGCTCGATGGCCCCAATTACTCGCTGACCTAATTAGTCAACTCGTTCAGATTATGGTTAGCGTTCATTGATGGCTAATCCGGAAATCAATTTGTATAAGCGTGCGGACAAAATGACAATAAACGAAGGCAAAAATTGACTATATAACTAATAATTTTATGTTGATATATTCCACGAATGATTTTCTTACAAATAGCCTAAATATACCTGACTTTGCGGACCTGAGGATTGCCGGTTAACTTTCATCTGAAAATAAAATCTCCTGTGTAATGGACATGAGATTCTTCACTAAAGTGTTAATTGCACTTGTCCACAAGTAATAACCACTTACCATCAGGTTTGCTTGTGTCTATTATGGAAAATTGGTCTACACGATCTGGGTACGCCACGACAACAAAATATAAGCTACAGATTAGCAAACATTGCAGTGTAAAATATTTTTTGTTACCAAACAATATTGGTTATTGAATTCAATCTGTCACAGGGTAACTGCATTGCACTTTTGGCTCCAAAACTAAGATGGAAGGTTTCTTTTGTGAGTGTTAAATATTATTATTGAGTTGCTTTCAGCATCTTTTTAGCCGTGAAAATTAACAAATCGAATTAAAATACTGTCCAGATAGTACCAAGCTCGGTACTGGATTAGCATGAAACAGTCTTACGTGATAGCTCAATGATTCAACAGGATGCATCGTCTATGATGCATCAATACATCGAAGCTGCACTAGAAGCTAATTGAATAAGATACATCTCCGCCCCTTGTCTTCGCCTGATTTATGCACCGAGAGTGGTCGTTCGGCAGTTGTTTGCGCATGCTGCGGCCGCATTCCTGTTGTATCGGCTGCAACATCTCCAGGGCAAGATAGGTCGGCTCCACTGCTCAACGGCGATAGTCTGGATAACTGAATACTTCCAGAGCTTAGATTAACATGCACACGAACCAACTCACTGCATGTGCTGATTGTCGCCGAATGCGGAAAAGACACAATGCATATCTTTGTTAACCTATTTCATTTCTTACCGACCTTATTTAACAACAATAATCAGATATGAGAATATATAAATGTTTCATTCCAAAAAAATATATTCTTTAAATAGTTATTAAAAGCTGAACTTAGAACCACAATTGTTGGAGAATAATAAAATAGGTATGTGGATACTTATAAATATAAATACCAATACATATCGAGTGGTACAAGGACTGAATTACTGCCCTTATACTTAACAGTAACTGATAACAGCTTCAAATGTATGTTCTTGGGTCGATACCCAGTCTTTTAATTAAAAGTTATGTTCGAATGACGCAGCAGAATTATAAACCTACCTACGGATGCGAATAAACAATTCTCCGCTCGATTGTATCTATGAATTGTAAAGATAATAGACAAATCTTGATCAAATTAGTGGTGCCGCTTAAATTTTATGCTTACAAGATCCATTTCTATTTTGTCAGCCGGCCATCCGCATGTGTCGGGCGAGTCAGCATTTCTGTTGCAAGGCATGTTCTCAGCGTTTCAATCAAGACGTAAAATTTACAAGCAATGATAAACCGACTCCGCGCAATTGGGTTTAGGTTATTCACACTCATAGTGTGCTGTATGTAATTGATAATCACGTATCGTATCACGTTATATGCATTTCTTAAAAAAATAGGTGAATCTTTTTTTTTATGGTAATAGCCGACAAACGAGCAGACGAGCCATCTGATGGTAAGTGGTCACCGTCACCCATGGACATCAGCAAGACCAAAGGTATCACATCAGTGATAGCGTTGTCGGCCAGGAAATGAGAAGAAGGTAAGAAAGAAAGTACTGGCTCTCAAGCCCCCAGTCGGAACACGAAGAGTCGTTTGGCGGCTAACCCAAGCAGGGTGGGAGTTAGCCAGGCAAGCTTTACGGAAAGATAATAATACGAATAAAAGATAATAATAATAATACGAATAATAATATTAACGACATAATAATAATAGTGATAACATAATCTTTATACGAAGGCCTATCACCGAACAGGCTGGCTTCTGTCACCTCTTACGACCAGTTCTGCCAGCACGGGATTCTAGGCCGCCCCAATACGGCAAAAATCTATAGCAGTGAAGCTTTTTTTTAAATATTACCGTTTTTTTAGGTAACAGGTAACAAAGATAACAGACGTTATATGCAGTGCAAGGAAACTAAAGGTAAAATACACAGTAACAGATGGGCTACATGATTGCACAATAGATACTTAGAGGAAAACCAAAAAACAGATTGTTAGATATTTTTAAGGAAAATATGAATGTACCAATGCGGACATTAAAAACCAGAAATATAAAACACAAGAAACATTCAGGAAGGCCTTCTTCAAAGAACGGATATTTTAAGAAATATTGTCAAAAACATTGAAAAGTTATAAGATAAAAAAGGTATTTTATTGATTTATTAACGTAGAAGTGGAATGTAGACGAACAATGGGACATCATTAATAAACATGAAATAGCTTTTTGTACTTTCTAGTTTTAAATGTATATTCCTAACTTTTTGACATTTCCGATCCCGACAATTGTCAGCGACAGTTAAACTCTTCTTGAACATATAATCCAATATATAATTTCGGTTTCCAGTCATAAAATTTTACTCCTCTTAAAATACTTTTACAGTCACGTTTACTATACTATACCAAAGCACTAACATCCTGTCGTCGGAAATGGTAAGTAAATATCAGTTAAAGTACAATTGGACGAAGCACGATTTCATCATATTTTAAATGGAGGGTAAACCTATCGTAACCCTAAGCAACAGCGGTTGATAAATAGGAGAAAGTTTGTTTATTTACTGAATACATTTACAGCCGAGGTAGATACGTTCGCTATCAGTGGCCGCGGTCGGGAGCTTTGGTATCTATTTCATCTGTATTATTTTATACTCGCGAAAGTTAACGGCTGTGAAACGGCCATGTTTACTCGGAGATGAAACGGTTTTGTGCTCTGGGTGTGTATGATTCGTAAATGATTGTTTCAAGATGTTTTTTCACCAGAATACTCGCTAAATTTTGGAAGAAACTTTACAAACGCATAGTCTTCGCATAATTTTCTCATTTTTTTTTTGTTCATTCAAAGTTACACAAAAATAATAGTGACCAAATTTTCCCCCAAATTCCACACCCGCAAATCCCGCAATTACAGCTCCATCCCTTCGTCTCGACAATAATAATTACAATGCCCCTTAATAGATATTACTAAATAATAACAAACGTTAATGCCAAAATCTAATTTAATTATTTCCTCTTAAAATTTCTAACCGGACAATGTTGGGAAACGGATCGAATCATTTCTTACAGAGCATCTCGGCATACTGTATCAGCAAGGCGAGACAATAACTACGTAAGGATAGCATGCAGTGGCAGTGAATGGGCAGCCATCAGCATGCTTCCTCGCCAGCCCACGCCGGCACCAATTAACGAAGGGCGTGTCGTAGTAAGCCGCCGGGAGTTAGTGTTATGTGCGGGATGCGCTGGTCGGTCGGTTGCGACATACTGCTGCACGGAACGACTAGCTTACTGCCGGTGGAACATCAGACAATAGAAAATCAAGTACCCTAATTGGTGACAGAGGCTGCTTAAAAAGCGCTTTGATAAGAACGCCAGAGTTCTATTTCCAGTTGCGACAGATTTTTATGTAAACGATAAAAAATGTTTTTATTAGAATGGTTGGTTGGTTGTGTTAGCAGTTAAAAAATAAGAATACTCTAGCATTCTCATTTGGATGTGTTTATTTTTTTATTTTTGTTTATTTGCTTGGCTTGTTTTATAATATAATTAAGAAAAAAATAACAACCATTGTTAAACTTAATAAATGAATAAAAATAGTTTACATCTTAAATTAAAAACATAATTACATCTTAATACGTATGCAAGTCTCTTAGAAAAATTCTCGAATTGTTTAACATTTATATGATATATTAATAACTATAATTCATTCGAAACAAAAGACAGATTGTGCAGACAAAACTTATAATCACTACTTCTATAAACAAACCTCACATACACGCATCTCAGATTAATAATTAAAAAAAATAGTTCACTAAGAGTTAAACTTACATAACAATTCAAATGTATACAAAAATCTAAACCACAAAATACATTACAACACTGAATTCTCATTACATTTTCAAACGAAACTAAAACATATATTAAACGTATAAAATAAAAATCTAAATTAGAATCGAATGCACGCCATCTCACCCGACGGTGTTCATCCGCTCCATTTCTTTGTGGTAATTGAGGGTGTACTCGGCAGTCTCGCCACTTCCGACTCCGGATCGTGCGATGGTCGTTCATTGTGCGGTGGAAAAAACAAATGAACATATCGTCGATACGCCGCTCTTCCCTCACTGTCGAGAGCAACGTAGTCTGGTGCTCTCACAGAGGTGTTTCTGTGAGCTTCACTGCAAGGTATAAACAAGATGACACGGCACGGTGCTAGCTGACAAGATGACGCAATGACAGTTACCGATGGGACGACGATAAGGATGTGCCTACGTTTACGTCCTCATTCGCGATTGGTTGCCTTTCTTGTGTCAATGCGGGGGATTATAATTATCGTAACTTGCAAACTACTTTGTTTCACAACCACGGCCGGGGCTCGAAATGAGTGAAGGTCACCGCCCAGGATAACTGTGACTCAGCATACCTTTACATACTTTGAGAGAATAGTTTAAGTACATATTGCGAAGTGGGTATACACAATTAAAGATAAAAATTGTTTCTAACAAAACCCGTACCTCAAAGTCGGCACGTCAAAGTTTCAATAGTGCAAATTAATTCAGGTAACGTTAAACGCAGTTGTTAGAGTTATTGTTAATATCATCCACATTTTTATACAACTAAAAATATTGCAACACTAATAACAATAATAGTAACAACTATAACACCAACTACTTTACTTTAGAAGGTTATTATAAGTATAATCTATCAGGTGCGATTGTTGTTGAGCATTAACTTATGTAAAACAAAAAGGTATTAAGAGTGACCCTCATTATGAATCAAATTAAAGTTGACGGCCAAGAAAATACTTATTTTTATCCTTACTCTTCAGGAAAACATTAATTAAATATGGAACATGAATTCTTGAAAGAAAATTGACTCTAGATTGTGTAGAAAAACTTAATGTACGTAATTTTTGATTCTGTATGTATGCATTGTGGATGAATGAAACAGCCACAATAAATTATTATTTATAGTAATTATCGATGAACGAGCACCCACGCCACGTGTAACAAACGGCCATTGCCGTCCATGTAGGTAAGTTTACAACACCAAGATCGTCGCCCAGACGTTGCCGGCTAAAGAAAGTGAGAAAACTAGTTGATTCCAGGCACTTCGAAACTTCAATTGAAAAACATCAAAACGTGTCAAAATTGGTTCTAGTAAGAGGGTATTTACTACCGAGGTAGATGAAGAACCTTACCATCATGCACTTATACCATCCAGATGAAATTGGATGCAGAACCGGTGATCTCCAGCAGGCCGGCACGATATGCTCGTCCGTTATTAAACAGGGTGCGCTGTGAGCAGGACACCTCGGCATAGACTCGAGGATGTATAAAGTCAAGAAATTTAAAAATAATCAGTGCTAACATTGTACTACATCGTTGAATTACTTACAAAACGCCCACCTAACCGTTCGTTGATACATTCGCATAGCTGATTGCACGTATAGTACACTATATTGTGTTTACGTAACGCTGCGCCGCGGCCGCAGCTATGAACGCTCACAAATCACAGCTTCGCGGCCGACGACCGCTTCCGCATTGCGCGAGCCGCGCACGCACTAAAACATCACCTATTAACTGCCTGTCCAAATGCAGCACTTGTTGCTTTAAATGCCACACTCCAACAATTGATGCCGCTCTGACGAGCGCATGATGCGCGGGTTACGCGGCAATGACAGCCAAGATTGTCAATTGGGGAACGGAAGTGACGATAGAGGCAAAAGGACAATATTTTATCTCAATATTTAAGAGAGATCAAAAGTTTTTGGACTCAGATTACGTAATTAAACTGAAATGAGACTTGACAGTATGTTTGAATTTAAATTGATATTGTTGCTGTATTGGTCGGATACTTGATCTCAGTCACTCAGTGAGAGGGTCTCATCGTATTTTTTATCGTGTTAAACTCCGGTTTTCACACTGTAAGGTAAGGGTGTTAAGCAGATATTAAGTTTAAATTACTCTTAAATTTATAGATATTCAAGGTTTTAAACGCTTCAAAGACCTCTTTAAGTCGCTTATTTATATTGTTACCACTAACGACCGTCAGTCCAAAGCTCAATCGCAACCCTGGTTGGATGAATTTGGCGATCAATTACGATCCACAGAAGCCGTCGGGCCGTGAACGCCTCTATAAACAAACGCCCAGTTCTCAATGAAATACAAACAAACATGTCACGTTTGTTACTCACATCACCGGTATATTAACAACTGAAATCGGTCTTAAACGACATTGACAATATAAATAACACACACTCGTCACCACACTCGACACCCAACCAACAACATAACTCATACCTAACGTGACCACAAAACCCGCTTTTAGCGGGACAGTCCCGCTTTTAAGCCATCGTCTCCCACAGTGCCTGAAATACATAAAATGTCATGAAGCGAACGTTGTCGTCGTGATTGTGGGACCTGTCCATTGGGAAATTGTAAAAACAGGTCGGATAGACTGCATTTTACACTAACACTGTAATTTACATTAATATAAAACGTTATTTTTATTTGTTAAACGACATCGAAACCCAATCGGACACTGCCTGCTAAGTGAAAGGTCACGGCTTCGATCCTGGCTGGCGATTACTTATGTGCCAAATAAACATATTTTCTCCGATGGTAATGTTTTTATAATATCTCATTTGTTATTCCTAAGCCACGTGCAACACGAGGAATCCTGTTGTCACCTACAGGAGTATTTATACATCATTATCATCATCATTAAAGTCGTCTCACTCTGACGGAAGCAAATGGTCACGTTACTCGAACGGTCCGTCTCAACGATACGACGAACAGGACGCGCGTTACATATTTATTGCGACGGGCGTCAAATAAATTCATGCATCATTTAAATTGTTTTAGTTACCGTCTACTTACATGGAAACGCTACATGTTAAATATAAGCGCAAAACACACGCAGAGACGACGGGACAGGGACGCGGACGGAGCGGCGACATTAATACGACGAATATAGTACACGGTCGTGTGTTACATCAGACACGGAATACATTATCAATACTGTTAAAAACTGTAAACTAGTCGCATCGTCGTGCATCACGCTGAAAGCGATAGACGGACCTTGTTGAAGCTTTACATGTTAATTAATCACTTACGTTATATAAGATATTGTCAAAATGGATGTCCTGAAATAAAATGCAATGATGCGGGTCCCCCGCTTGTTTTGCGTTCGGAAATAGTTCCTTGATGCCTTATTGTACTGAAGTCCATGAGAGACGGTGACCACTGTGAGGTCGTGGAGTGATCGTTCCTCGACTATTTATATAAAAAAGAGTGCGAATTCTTTGACTTTATGTCCATGTAGAAGGTATCCTCCGGAATCCATTTGAGAAATTCTTTTACCATTTGAAAGGTAAATTATTCCCGATGGATATAGGGGGTTATCATGTCTATACTTCGATTTATACACTTTAGATATAAGTATGCATTACATCTACGTAATATTTACTGATAGATAATTGTTCATATCCGAACGAATCGGAGCGCCTCGCAAGTATAAATTTTTTAAGAAGTGAAACAAACTGGATTAAACAATATGTTGAAAATCTTTATTTACACAGTACGTTTACCATTCACATAAACAATTATTGAGAAGCGCATCTTCCGTGTCCAAATCTGCGTCGCGTCGCTTGTGTGATAAACGTTAGTTTAAGCGAGAAAAATTCCAGTATAAGTTGATATAAAAAAAAACAGATAATTATTTGGAGAAGGTGAAAAACATAAACAAAGACTTACTTAGACGGTAGACACGGAACGGTCGCGCTGTACTCGTGCAGACAACAAACTTTTATAAAAAATACTATCATTTGTTCTGATTTCTTATCGCCTTGTGATTATTTAATTATATTTATTAAGTTATAATCACCTGACAAAAGCTACCAACCTTCCAATTCAATACTTACTAACTTTGACGAACCTAAATAAAACCGCCGGCCGGCTCTTAGACTATCACAGATGCTGTGTTTCTAAGCGGAATTAGGCTAATAGGTCGTACCTAAAGCCTACATGTCGGCAGCTCCGACCCAAGTACTGGTTGAATGCATTAAGCGTGTTCAAACGTATAACACAAACCAACGTCTTGTCTTATAATGCCTAGTTTATAAGGAATTCGAAGTAAAGGAATTCACTACGGAATTTCGACGATCAGCATCATTATACGATTAAGCAATTGCATTATGCAGAAACGGTGCACCATTACATTGTTGGAATGTTAAATGGTATTTATTTGTAAATTATAAAAACAATGTTTTTCGCATGGCATGAACGTATACAAATAAGACATCACAATCTCCCATGACTCCAGAAAAAACATTTATCTGTGATACAAATGTTACACCCGACGGGAATCGATTCTGGCAACCTTGGCAAGGGGATCACCAACAAGTTTTGGTACCTCTCGTCAAATGAAAAATGTATTCGTTTTGTGAATGTTCCCTAACTGTTAATTTTATTTTAATCAATACGGAATCAAGTAGTTGGTTTCACGAATCTCTTCTCACAATTCTAAATGCCTTTTAGCACCCCAACACGCTGCAGATAGGTGAGTTTTACTGACCAACCGTGGAGTCGGATGTTCCTATGTCAACCGAAAGCCTGAACCAAACTTACCGACTGCTACTTGACGACAACAACCAAGACCGTCCTTAATGAGCTCTCCGAAGCACTGGAGCCCTCCTTATATTTCGCCACTAGCGGTCATCCATCTCTCTACCGCGGCCGCTGTTGCATAGCTGACCACTTTAAAACGTCGTAAGCCTTGAGCGCGTCGTTGTACGTACAATACATCTCCTTCGATCTGACAATAATTACGTACAGATGTCACCCACCTAGCATGGAGTTGAACGGTTCGATTTCAGGCCAGTGGTTAATGTTACATTTAAATACGAAACTAATAGTTCTAAGTCTCAACATATTTTTTCTAATCTGTTGTAAATTACTAGTAGTAAAACGCTTATCTACTTAACTTCTACGTATTTATATTAAAAATAATCGAACCCAAGAGCAACTAGGTATCCGCCACACACTCGGCGGCGCGCGCGCAGCGTGACGCGTTATCAGACTAGAACGGCGCCTGTACCTGTGCCTTTCCCGCGGTTTTCAACGTTGCAGTGTAAAATAAGCCTGCCCCACTTTCTACAAAGGCTCGGAACAAACTCACAGTTTATCTATGACGATTAATATAATAACATTGTACCATTACAGATATGTTACGCTAACTTAGGAGTGTAAGTGTCCAGGCGCGGTTCTAAGGAGGGGGTCACAGAGGTCATGACCTCCCCCAAAATTGTTATTATCAAATTGCAAAACCTTCGAAAAATTGTCAATTTACGGATATTAAAACTCAATTCAAAACTACGAAAAATTTGGGTTTCATTTTATTATTTATTATAATATTTAGGTACATTAGATAACACTGTCGCGAAGTAGTGAAATCTGCGGAATGTTTAAGGTTCTCAGGGCAATTCCCGAACAGGGTAGACATTTTTGACACACCATTTTATTAACGACCCCTGCTTTATGTTTTGTGCCGTATTCCTTCACGGTACGGCGAATCAAGGTCGGAAAAGTTTGGGTGAATGTAAAAAATACCAGGCAGGTTTGTGCACAGCCTTACGCACCCTGAGTTATGATACCCAGTAAACGCATTGTTAATTAGCAATAGATAGCCGTAGCCGGGCTAATCGGTTCGCAATTTATGCGGGGAGAAGCGAAGGTCAAGACGCTGGATAACAATGGCGTGCTTGGGCGAGATGGTTTTTGTGCCGCTATGCACCCGACTTGTATTAACAATTAGTGTAAAAACGAACGATTGTGATAGGTACATCGGTTCTCATCGGATTGAGAAATAGATATTTCGATTTGCAGTTTTTTACAAATTGAAAAAACCGAAGGTTCAGTGAACGGCATGCCTATTCTACTGCGGCCTATAGGTACAAAACAGTAGGCAATACATTGAGCCGTTGACCTGCAATGAGACCAGGGAGCACACTGTCAGAACATCACTTGGTGAGAAATTATTCTACACTGCTCATCGTCTGAGCAACGGTCACATCAAAGTTCGAGTCGTCGTCCATGTGAGGCTACGTACACCACGCACGTTGAGTGCCGGTTAACATTGTTTGTCAGCATTGTGGCAAATACAGGAGCTTACATATAATATTATAATCTGACAATGCCTGCCATGGTATTTTAGCACAGAGAGTAGGTTATGAATTATGGCCTTTACTGGTTATTTGAGTATATATATGTACCTACTATTATTAGGTAAAAAACCCGTGTACACTGTTCTAAACACTAAATATTAAATCTGGCCGTTGTATTGTTTTGTATCCATTGTCACTGACAACAGTAGTTGGATGTGCAAAGAATTTTTTAACTTTTTCGAATACGTCATTGTCGGCACAGTGATGACGTTTTAATGATAGCCTTTAATGCATAAATAATGCATCCAATGTGAGCGCAGATGCGACTGGCGCAATCTTTGCATCTGATGTGATATGACGATCGTTAACAATACAACATGATTGTATCACTGTGCGATTGTACATCGTTCATCACCGTTGACAAATTTGGAAGCAATACTGGCGTTCCGTATTGAAAATGAATTCATGAACATTTTCAGGTTTCTGCGGAAATTTTAAAATCTAACGCCTTGTTTGAGCTTCCCAATCCTTCCCTATTCTCCTCCTCGGCCGATGAATTTAAACGT
>DWPT01002717.1:0-15669 GCA_018251895.1 Agathymus mariae mariae | reverse complement strand
CTTAATAATTTTTGAAGTGCATATAAAAACAAGTGATAACTTGTTTGTTGTGGGAATTGTTCAAAATATAAAAGATGTGAGAAATTAAGAAAATATGTATTTATGGATACATAATATAATTGGCCGGTGTGATGAAACATAATCACTTATTTTCTAAAAAGAATCTGAAACCGGTCAATGACTGAATTAATCTAGTAGTCGAAAAATGGAAATGAGAATGGAATATTAAGACAGTAGTCCAAAATTGCCTAGGCTTCTCCAGGTGCTTTAGTTCTACACTTTATAGGCATTTTGGGCCTTTTATTACTCGATCACTGATGGCATTTAGATGCTATCGGCCGGCTTGTATTGAGGTGGATAAATGAGTTTTCTCTTGTTACCGTTCTATTTCAAAGTTCGCTATCAGATATCGCTTTGTCTCCGCGTTATCAGTCCTTATTAGGTGCGAACAACGGACGTATCCGTTTGTTGTGAATTAAAATTACATTAAGCTCGCGAAAGAGATCTTGTCATCTCTGTTAACTAACTTCCTTAGTCCGTTTGGATTCAAAACTTTTGGCCGCTAGACGAAACATATTTAATATTCAGCGGTTTTTGTTTTGGATTTTAATTTCCCTTACCATAATTCAAAGAATATCCTACGATTCGAACAATATAAGAATACAATAAGGTCAATTTGGCCAGAAAGGTGGAAACCCACAACCAGGATAACAAAGGAACAAATAAATAATATGCAGCACAAAATCGCCTCGCCTGTCTTTGTCGTTAATTAGTATGAAAAATTTTGTTGTCAATCGATTTAATAGCCCTTTTGAAAACGCCCAAATGACATGGACCAACCCGTTTCAGCAACTTAAAATAGACTCAATTAAATAGACTCCTATAACGAACATTACATTTCTGAATGCTCAAGGTTGTACATCTGGACATCTGAATAGCAAAATCCGACAACTTACAAAAACAAGTTGCTCAGTAATTTGACAATTAAAGCTATTGGCGATTAACGGAAACAAAATGGCGCCGTATTAGATCGTGGAGCGGCCATCAGTCTGTCTGTTTAATTAACATTCCCGCACACCTCGGCGTCAAGACGCGAATTAAAGTGGTATCACTCGCCTTATTGACAGACTCGACTAGAAGAGTTAGCTCCAATAGAAGATAAGGAATTAATAGGATAGATTCAAAACATTGGAACCATTTTCAAAACTATTTAATCTTAATTATACATGTATGAAGCATATAATTTGTCATAACAATTATATCAACAATATTTGTTACCGTAAAAGCTGCTCATTGCTTTTAAATTTTTATGTGGTATAAAATATATGAGAAAATTGTATGCATTTTAAGCCGCCTCTGCATACATCATAATATAAATCTTTAGCCTAACTGACTAACTCAAATATGACAATTGACTTTATTCCGACCGAAAACTAACAGACAATAACCACACTGCTGAGAATCAAAGAAGGATGCTTGATAAGTCACTTGGCAAACATTGTTTCTTACAAAACATGAGTTGTTTCATGGCATATTGTTCTCCTAGGATACAGCAACAAATAAAAGTATTTTACAGAACTAACTATACAAAGAAAATTATAATTACTTTTATCCCAACAAAACATTTCGTAATTCCTATTTGGCACGGAACTTCCAGCACACCGCGAGCTAGGTCCCAGGAGATCTCGCGAGACGAGCGTTCGACAGCGCCCGACTCCGGATCGACACCGGAATCCGTTACAGTACTAAACGTTCAGAAGATTAGAGTGAGCCATATACGATGCAGGATCTATTGGTATATCCGCTAAGTTATGACAAAAAGTCATTAATTCTGTTACATACCTACATCTGAAATTGAATACAAATTTATTTAATAATTCTTAAATCGTCGTCTTTATATATATATATATATAAACTTTGAAAATGTTTTAAATGAATGATGTTAAGAATAAATGTTTAAAAATGTTCTTGGACCTGGAAATCGATTTATTAGTCTTATTTATAGCAATTCATATGATTTAAATTTAAATTTTAGTATAAATTAACACTATTAGGTACTGACCTGTCCTTGTATATTCTGCTATTGTTATTTTTTAACATTAATACATTTTATATATCATACCCTAACAGTAATGAACAGTTTTTTAATTATGTATCAAAAACGATTTCAGATTCGATTTCCAATCCTCTAATAATATCTGTAAGTCTGTATCGAAGCCACATCGAATTAGGTAACCAACATTTTGATGGTGTAAGCTATAATATGTAAATGTACGCTACTTATGTAATCGTGAACATCAAATCTATAATAAAACTCGACAAAGCACGTAAATTTAGAGAATGAACTGTACCTCTTTTGTCTGTATTAATGTGGCCAATTTGTAAGAGGGCGCGATCGCCTCGTTTGTTGAGCGTGAAGAAAACTGCTTCAAAGCAATGCCTCAAACCTTATCTCTAAAGGAATAAGGTTTAAAACAAACGCCGTAGGCACTGGGTATACCTCTGTTAATTGGCAACACTAATTTGTGTTTAATTAAACTATGAATCGAGTCATCTGTTAAGACGAAAGTAAGCAAGTCTGTTATGGCATTTGTTTTGCTGCCAATGATTTATGCAAACAGAAATACTGCTGATGTAATTTTGGCCATCTTCTAATATTTTCAGACCTAGAGCTCAGACTCTAGAATCACTTCCACAGTTCAAAAATAGTTATTCCACGCTGGAAATAAAGGTGACACTAATGGTAGATAGAAACGATTTACATCTTAAATAAAATGACAGATCTGAGTAATGTAGGGTACAATATTGAAAAAGTTAGATGACAATGGTGTAGATGCTACAGAGCCCAGAGACCTCTAAATAGGACTGCACCGTCGCCTTCTGTTGATCAGCAGGA
This sequence comes from Agathymus mariae mariae, assembly GCA_018251895.1. Lineage (NCBI taxonomy): Eukaryota > Metazoa > Arthropoda > Insecta > Lepidoptera > Hesperiidae > Agathymus > Agathymus mariae. The sequence goes on along the minus strand of DWPT01002717.1, from coordinate 12,773 downwards.
TGCATCACGTGTAGGTCTGATTGCTACAGACTATACAAATGATTGGCATCAAGTAGCGCTCGCGTTAATCCTAAGGACGAGACCAATATTTGCGCGAAGGCAGAAAATATGCGACCGGCACTAAACATTTACGATTATAGTCGCCAAGTCACGTCTAATTGCGACCGTGGACTGCGACATGCTGCATGCAGCCAACAGATACGAGTTTAGTTTTTATTCATTACTATATCCAAGCTATATTAGGCTGTTAGTGCATAGGATAATAATAATTTCTTTTTTTGAAGATAACTCTACTGTACCTAATGTAAATAATATAAAAAATTTAAACCTTGGGACATTAATAACTCCGCACACGATATAAATAAATAACTAAATAATTAAAGTTGCAAGTTATTTTTGCATAGCATTATTAAATTAATCAAAATATAAATAACTTTGTTGTACATTAATAAGTACATACATACAAAATAAAGGTACATACCATATTATGGTAGCATTGGAATTGTACTTTTAAAACGAAATTTGTTACTGAATCCACTTTTATAACAAAATTTAAATTCAATACATTCCGCTTAACACCATCCCGACTAATTGTAAGCGCGCGTTATCGCGAGACAAACGCGTTGGCGCTGCAACGCATAACCATTACCACTTTTTGTTTTCGAGAAATTAGCGCCTTTTTGCATCGTCCCGTCCCCGTACGGCGATAGCACTACATCGCTGCTGTGTCGCTTCTATGAACTTTTATTCTTTGTAGTTCCTTTCTAGATGATTATTGAGTTTTCCTTTATTCACTTGTTGTTTGTTAAATGTCACTAAATTACAATATTTAAATTGATAAAATTAGCACATGGTAAATTAAACTAGAAAAAACCATTTTTATCCCAATTACGTCATAAGTTGATACAAAAATATAAGTGACAAAATCAGAATTTTCAATATGTTTATTAATCAAAACAAAATAAATGTTCTTTATATAATAATGTAATAGATATTATAATCTCTGCACAAACATTAAGATACCATCCTATATAAATACGTACAGACAAGTAGCTCATTAAGCCAGGCACATATAGGAGCTGATTTCTCCAGGGCCCGCCTACAGCTCGATGGCGCCCAAAATGGGGCACTTTTATTAGAAGCCTCGAAACACGAGGTTACTAATATAATGTAGTTATTTATATTCTATTCTATTTCAATATAATAATATTATTTTAATGTTAAGACAAATTTGTAATAAAATTGAATTGAAAGATAAACGACACTAATTAAAAATGTGAGAAAAATATGTGGTTCCTGTGACACGTCATCTGATTTGCACAAACATTTAAGTTATGCACAGATTAAATATGATTTATCAGTTAGAATTTTGTATTTTTTTTTAATCCTAACTATGAATTTAAACGTGAGGCCAGTATTATCCAGTTGCATGACTAGAAAAGTAATCAGGCAGGATATTATGATAATAATTATCTTCTGATTTTAATTAAAATTATATAAATTATATACGATTAATAAATAAGTTAAGTCTCGGCAAATAAATTAATAATGATTGGTTAAAGTTACATTAAAAACAAAGAAAAAGTGAAGGTGAAAATATTTCGTGGCCACACTTGCACATCTAGCTCGCTCGAGCAGATGTTACAACCAACACGTTAAGCCAGATTTCTTCATTTACTTGACAAAAATGTATCAAGAATTTTATTTTCACAAAACTCTAACAAACTTAAATATGTTGCGATTTATACGACAATTATATGTCAATTAAATCTTATTTATCGATGACATTTCTTGAAGTTTATATTTTAACGATGTAATGTGTAGTTACTCAAATGTTTCAATTTAATCCTCGAATCCATGACACGCTTGGTAAATTTTAAAAATTTATTAATATTAATATTACAAATATTACGTAATTTAGAGATCATAGAGAAGAAAAGAAATAAATTATTATTTTAAAATAAAAACAAACTATTTTATTCTAACATTTAATTTTAATTCAATTTAAATACAAAATAATTTAGGTATTTTGTACTGTAATACATTTATGCATATCATTCTTTGCTTCTACAATAATTTCGACAGTGCTTTAACATTAAAGAGAAAGAACGGGGAAGGAAACTCGTCAGCGTATCTTTTAAAACAATTATATGCCAATTACAAGGTAAGTTTTTAACACGCCCAGAGCTGGTTGCGGCAATAATATTTTCAGACGGTATTGTCAGAAAATATCATTACGCCGCAACGACATCATTAATATGACAATAAAATCGCTGGGCTGATAATATTAATAATAACAATAGATTATATGACACGATAACAATTATATTTTCATTATTATTAAATCGGATTTTAATAAGTGTTTTGTGTTCTAACATCTCAAAATAAATTACTATATTTTTTTCCACATACGTGTATGTACACAGGTCGAGCTTATATTAATCGTGCAAAAGGTAACAGAGTCACTGTTTTACGTCACTGGTTTTTGTGGATCTTTAAACTGACAAACCAAACATTTGTTTTACACCTTTTACATATTTACATAACTAACAAATATAGAAAAATCAAACAGCATAAAAAATATTATCAGGAATTTTTAGGAAAACATAAATTTATCATGTGTACCGCACCGCATCCATCTCAGATTACATCCTCATTAACTTTTAAAGATAGCAACTGAACAAAAGGCCCAACTCGTTTAAGGACCTAAATTATATCATAAGGTTAACTTACGTAACATCAACCAGGAGACGACGAAAAAATGTAAAGAAAAAGGGGAACAGAGCAAAAAAATCTACGCGAGCATTGATTAAATTACACTCTTTATCTCGTCAAATCACTGCCGTAAAACTCACAACGGAAAATAAGCTGAAAAATATAAGGGGCCTCATGTTGGGCGCCAAAACATCGCCTATTAAATATTCATACACCATAAAAACTTCCGGAAAGACCCGTTGGAACTCATCAAATTACAACTTGTGCGAGTTATCGGCTTCGATGGATGAGAAAGAAGGGTATTATGCTATAAAATCTTTCAACTTAAATTAATATCTACAGACTACGACCGCTTCGATCGTTGAAATGCGATATCTTTGACAGTTTGTATGTCAATGAGAGTTTTATTCAAACGGATCATAAAGAGTAACGGTCAGTTAAGCCAACGGTCAGCTCAGTGTCAACATACTTAGAAATGGATCAGATAACAATAGCTGGGAAAAGCTCATGCTACTACACGATAGTAATACATGGTTATTACAAAAACGATGCTTATTACAAATAATTAATATAGTATTTTATTTCGATTCTATTACTTTTCACCATATAATGTATTTGATTTTAACAATAATTAGGTAAATAAATGGATCGCTACGTTAAACAGAATTTTATGAACTGAATGATAAGGTTAGTTATAAAGATTTCCATCGTAGAACTATTCCCGAGCGACCGGCGCCGTCGACCGCCCGAGGCATACTGACTAACTTTTAATTTCTTCACCGCAAACATTGATGTCAGACGATTGCGATTGGCGGGAAAGTTACATCGCACAGATAAAGACAAGTTTTTGAATGTAAAATGTTTCAGGACGTTTCAGGAACGGGAGGTCATTTGCTTCTTGAATTGCTACGATTTGAAATTTTTAAGAGAAATATTGTGTTTATATTGCGTTAACAAAGAAAAAGTTTTTGAAAATATTTGTGAATTTATACATTCGAATAATGAACTCTGAATGAACTTCATATGATAATATAATACAAACATTTTCACGTTCCTCATTACTGTTATAATAAAATATTTATTACACTCTAATAAGTTATTATTTCACTAAACTAATATTCACTGTCAAATATAATTGTAATCAAGCATTAATTGTATGAAGTGAATATCTGAAGAGAAAATTCAGAAATCAGCCAATAAATTAATCCCTAAACAAATCCTACTTAGTAAAACCCCATTGAGACACGCGACACGTTTCCTATTAAAATAACATAGGCAAAAATACTTCACCGCAACCGTCGTTTGTAACGACAGTAGCGGTGTTAGCTAGACAAAATTACAATAACGAGGGCTAGCGACACATTTGCAGTAATTAGAAAAGTTGGATTCGTTTTGTAAAAGGAAAATTAGTATTTTGTGGCGTGACTCCGTGTAGACCTGCGATTAAAGCCTTTAACTGGCGCCGTTACCCCGGCCTTGGGACGGTGGCACCGTAAAGTTTGCCAACAAATAACGGCGCGCGCCGTGAATTTAACGTCGGTTTAAGTATAATTTTATGATGTGATAAATGCTGGACTTGTCGTTAGTGTAAGATTACCTACATTACTAAAATCAATATTATAATAATGACAAATGTGAACTATTGTAAACTAATCCTACATCGAGTTAAGCGTTGTCATTACACGAATTACAATTATTCATATTTTATTTCATATAACTATGTTTTATTTAACTATACACTGTCTATTTAAAAATTTAATTGAAGTGACATGCAATTCGTATGTGTCTAAATTTAAGATCTGTAGTCGTTTTTCCTTGTGAATTGAAAAACTTTAGAAGCGTTCAGAAGCCACTTTTGCAAATTTCATTTTGAAAAAACTAGTGTTTTTAATGTCAATGATGTGAGAACCGTTACATATTTTCAGAGTACGCAATAATTATATTTGATTGTAACTATTTTATGACAGTCTATCACTTTTTTATTTAATATATTTGAGTGATAACGTTAACTTGGACTGCATCCAAACATTAATAATCCCACGTGTTAACCACGAAGTCACCTAGTGCAATCGAACTCGACCTAAACAGTGAAAAGTTACGATTTTAGTTTGGAAGCAGCAATTCTGACGGTGTTCGGGCCAAATCCGAACGTTTTATTCTTTACAGCGTTACTCAGTTAATTGCGTAAACCCTCGTCCGTCCTGAAATATAATTTGTTTTGAATATAGCGCACTTGGATAATAGTGGACCTGACTCATCGTAGATGACCCGTTGACTAGGAGGGTTATAAAGTTACTCGTAGTGACGAGGAGCGAGGTTAAAAGTACCATAATTGTACATAGACAGGACGTGTTCACCACGTCGGGGTCACCAAAATGCCTGGTTGTAGTATGGTATAGAAATGAAAACTGACTCAGTTGAAAAGTAGTGTTATATATGTACGGTATATTTGAAAATTTACTTTGGTTTTACAATAATGTAATTTGTCATTATTCAGCTATTTTATGAAATGCTGGATTTAAGCAGTTAATTGCAATTAGATTTTCAAATGTTGTTATTATTAAATTTGCAAAAGAGATAGAGAACGAAAAGAAAGGGAGTAAAATATATATTATAAGTCCATAATATTTTTTTTATTGCAATTAGGTCCTCTGTTAAATTGCAATGTAAATTATATCGCCACTCCTTTCCACTTTACAAGGCGCTCGCTGGCAATGCAACAATAATATACGGCGTTATATTCGATGGAAGGAACTAATAGCTTCGGCTTAGTACTGTTAGACATTGTATCAGCCTGGTAAATAAACGTTGGCTCTAATACTATTGTAAGGGCTGTCGATTTACTATCTCGTTTGTTTATAGAAATAATAATATGTATGCTTCTATACTAATGTAATAAGTGCCAAAATAATTCTGTTTGTTTGTCTATTACGCTGTCAAAACCAAACCACTGGGCCAACTGTGATGAAATTATACATTTAACTTTAAATAAATGAAATGATGTATTTTTTAAATAAACTCGTCAAAAATGTAACTTTGGGCATCAACGTGGCAAACGCTGGCTCAACGTTGAGAGATAAATAAGTATAATGTACTAAAGAAATGCAACAATTGAATATAAAAAATAACAATAATATAAATGTGTTTTTCTAATCAACAATACACTCTGACTCCACGCGAACGAAGTAACGGGTGATGCTAATGGGGTATTAAAACATTATTTTTGTAACCAACAGGTATGCATCCTTCCTGTTGTTCTGTTACCACCGCAGCCAGCTCGTGGGCGTCGTTCAGCTGCAAACAGCAATACCAGCAGACACAAATCAAGACTAAACTGGAGCAGCTCGGTCTAAACTGTCACTAAGGCTATTACCTTTGGAACAACAGTGTAAAGTAGAATATAACTTCATTGACGTTAAATTTAGTAACTACCATGATGGTAAGTACATCTCAGTATATAAAAGGTACTTACCACTCAATTGGATTTTGTTCAGTGGTTATTTTTATGATGATGGTAAGTGCTCGACACCCATACAGTTTCCTGACACCGTAGGCGTCGCGTGTCAAGAAGGAAACGGAGAAAAACTTATTACTAACTTTTCAGCATTCCTGTGTACTCGAGCACCGTATTCAAACCAATCATAATAGCGTTCAGAAATCACATTAACAACAGTTTTTATAAACTAAAACTTAGAATATTTCAACACGAGCAGAAGATATCCGATCTACACGAAATATTCTAATCCACACAACGTTCACTGTGAAATTTGATTTCAGAAAGCGCTCCGACCCATAACAATCGGGCATAAAATTAAATTTATATGACAAACTATTGTTTAAAATTCAAATTGTACGTGTAAAATCTTGCTGAAGCTTAATTGTATTGACCAGAGCCCGCAACGAATTACTTTGGGGAGGCGTGGGTCAGCGGGGACAATAACACCATGATGTAAGGACCCCCGCTTTCCCTGCTAATGGGTTTAATAAAGGTACGACTACGAGTCCGCGTCGCTTCGTATTTATGATTTTATTCCGATAAATTTAATTAAAATTTTAGTGCCCCATTTCGGGTTCATCTCGGTTACGTGGTTTGGTTTTATATCGGCACCAGCGACACGACGACGACCAATGTGTCTACAGCCACTGTTGTTGCGAGACGGATCTAGGCGAAACATGTCTAGTGTCTTAACTTCAGCGCATGTGACCAGCCGTCAGCGTGTGTAATATATACACACATTATTTTATATACACACACATGGACAATAATACTTTTACTATCAAATGATTTTAATAGCATAATTGATAAATTTCCATGAAAAAAAGGAAGCTGTATTTAAACTAGTTACACTACATACAATTGTTAGGGTATTCATACAAAGCGCCCCTAATCCGACGACTCCAGTCAATGATGCACGGTTCATCGAATTAAGGCATAGGATGTATGAATACTGCACGCGCAACAATTACATTAGTGTTTGTCGTTATAAATTATGAATAATCAACACGTGTGGCATATTCACCTAACTTACTGGCCCAATAAATTAAGCCCGTATTTCAATTATTTAAGCCAATTTTTTCCAAGTTTAACTTTCCCTTTTAACGGAAAAATATATTTTTTAAACATATTACATTGTGTATCTTATTTTTGATTTTGCATATTATGATCGTTAGTGCTTTATTGTGTCCGATGCTCTCCCATAACAATTTCTTAAGCAGTACTTAATGAGTTCGATGCTCTTCCATAATCGTTTTTTAACCAATACTTAAATCCATATTAAGTTTTCTTATTTCTATCAATACATAAAGTGGCTGTAACAGACATTTCTTGGCTACTTGCTCTGCAATCAAGTGCCAAAATTAATGAAGAAAGTGTGCCGGCTACTCCAAGAGCGGAACTTCGGAGCTAGGCTCCATATATCCAGTTCGTACTCGTGATAATGTTCAGGACACATCGATTACCGTAACAGGTGGACGGAACGGCCCGTGTGAGTTACGGTTATATTTATGTCCGTATGTACGTACGGTCGTAACTCAAGAACTGGTGCATCGGTTTTGTCGATGCTTTGCCCACTAGCGTTATTTATCGGCTAAGCGTGGTAACATGGCGTTTGTTTATTTTTGGTAAATTGAGCTGCGTCTGCCTGTGCCTGACTCTTCTGGGCAATGTCTTGGATCAACGTAAAATTATCATGACACCAGCCTACGTAGAGTCTATATATTATGAATATGTTTGGCTAACAACTCCTTCCCTTCCTTTTATTTGAATAGAAGACCTTAAACAGCAATGAGTAATGCAGTCTAAAAACCAAATACACAATATCTAATTACAAATTAAAATATTAATGACGTTTCAAAAAATGCAACTGCAACAAAATCAATAGAAACATTTTTTTGGGTAATCCAGGGTCATACAGTTTCTTTAAAATGCCTGAGTTTTACAGTACTTATGATATAAACAAAGACACTGATTAAATATATATATTTCTTAGCTAGATGTTAACACACTTAATAACAATAACAATGACACTCTAGCTATTCAGACATGAGAATTGAAAATGTCCCAATTACGAATAGAACACGATACAAAACCATACGTACAACCCGTCGACCAGATGAAATGTATTTTCAATTCTCATCAAAAAAGTGGGATCGGTATGATGTCCCTAATAAAAACCATCCGCTATATTCGCTGTACTCGCAGCAATATCGTAATGAACATCCTGTATACACGGCGGCCATTTAATCTCGCACCTGTATCACGCTGTACTTTGTGCGGCCAAGGTACAAACTGCTGGCGGCTGCTATTTTACTTCATAAAATATCAGCGGCACGTAGTCTAAATGTAAATTATAGCATTGCGCTTCTAACCTCTTTCGAATTTTAATGAAACTTATTAATAATTGGATAGTTTACCGTTATAATTATATTTTACTATCTCAGCATCTCCTTTCTGTTCATATTTTGAATTAACTACTTAATATTAATTATATGAGCCAATTTCTAAGAGGATTTCCTTTGTTCGCATTAAAAAAATCCAGACATGTTGTGTTGTTATGTGAATGTTTTAATTTTGGTTTTGGCTTGAATAAGTTTACATTAGAAATTCTGAACTTCCCGCAGCCGCCTCAGCCTCCAACTCGCCCTACCTAAGTCTCGTCGGTCGCTAAACGGCCGCCGTTAGCTGGTCCTAAACAAATACATCCGCCCATCTGGGTAAGGGAGTCGCCGCATTAAAACATTGTTTAGGTGTCCAACACGCGTCATTACGCCGAATCGCTGACACCGTTATAGGGATGCTTTTTTGGCTCCGCAATTGTATTTACGCACCGTTCAGGTTAGCCAAGGTGAGAATCCAGATTGTTCTTCTGATCATTTTTTCATTTGCATTTAGTACCTAACTACTATTTCTTGCGTAATTTTTTTAAGTAACTTACCAATCTTTCCAAAAATATTAAATAAAACTACTTACATACATACCTAAGTTTTTAATAGTGCAAGAAATATAAGGTACAACATTACTATGAATTGGTAATAACAATAAATTCTATGATTTTTTATAATTTCTCTACAAACCACAGTTAAATATTTCCAACAAAAACCAATGCGACATAACTAGAAGTGAATCGGGGACAGTCTTATACGTACGAGAAAATTACGGAATAAATAAGGAGTACAACGGAAAACAGTAGCAAAGGCACAATGACCGAAATTAATTCCATAAATAACATCACATATGCACCAACAGACAATAATTCGCACGCGCGCTTTCCGAACGTACCACGTGGCCGGACAAGATGGCCGACCCGACCTTTCGAAATTGGCGGGAATCGCTTGTAACGGTAATGGCGTCTTTTTACGCTACCTGCTTGGTAATTGGAAATTAGGAGCCTAATGTGTACGGTTTTAATGCCAATGGCTAAATTGTTATTGCTATCCCGATTTACGGATCTGTTTTGTCTCTTCCAATCGACTTTCGACAGTCTACGACCCCCTATCTTTTAATGTGCTGTTTTAGGTTTTGTTGACTATAGTAAGAGAGGGTAAACTTGAAATAAATTTTCATTACAATAAAGATGCTTGCTTATTTTAAATATTTTAATTGTAATGAAAATGACGTGAATGATATGGCTTCATGGGATATAAATATCGTGATATGAAAATTTTTGTTACTTTTTTTATATATCAATACTAACTTTAGATAACAATATCTTAAGATAATCGACAACAGCTTAAACCATTAACTTAAGATGTTGTATTGTATCAAAGTCGTTATCACCTCATACCATATCACCCCTTTAATTCGTAAAACTCATTGTATCCCTGTTGATGTCACCGTTGACAATATAATTTCAGGATTAAAATTAAACAAGAATAAACATTCTGATCGTTGATTCTAATTAGATCACCTATCTGCGAATATAGCGGCAAAGATGGCGGCGCGTTCACGCCATCTGTCGGTTGTAAAACGAATTTATTTATACGTCTAATTGCTTCGTACGGCTATGGCGCTATAGCGGACGCGCATGCACTTATTACGGTTAATATCAAAGCTGAAAGCGTGAATCTGCTTAAAACACGTTATTGTGCGGAAATGTCGTCAAGTTTTATTGTTAATGGAATCAAGGCTTATGGTGCCGCAGCTATAAATATTTACTATGTCATATTTTAAAATTATGTTTGAAAATTAGAATCTTAAAGTAAATTTTCTCATTAATATACCACGTAATATCTTATTACGGAGCGACAGTAAATATTTGTGACAACCCGCGGCATTTTAAATATCCTACCAACACGAACAACTGCTTAATTTAAAATCAAAGTTTCACATAAGTCAAAAACAATTTGAAAATTATTTTAAAATAGAAACAATTGTCATTGAAAGGAATTAAGAACGTCAATGTTCATATTAAAATACTTAACAAATATATGTATATGTAACTTAACGTCACCCTAATAATAAAACTTAAATCTTTAACGCCAGCCGAGCCACCGTTTGTAAAATATTACATAAGTGGGGTCCGTAATGCCCCGGAATCACTCCCCAATTTCTGCAACTTCAAAGTGCCAGAACCCCCATACGAAGCACCGTAAACCGCACCATGATAGCATAAATACATTGAGAAAACTGTTATGTCACTTTTGCATTTAGAGGGAGAAGTCACTAATATTATAATAATACCCATTAGTATTTAGTAATTTAACTCTAATGATATAACATTAAAGCAAATAATAGGTATATATTATTGTATGATATCTAAAACATTTGTAGACAGTAAAAATAGTTTAAAACAAAAACTTCTTTTATTTCATATTTAAGTAATATTCGCACATAATGTTTTATTTTAAACGTTGATAAATAAGCAGGAGATGAACTGATGGTAAGTGTTCACTATGACTATATGAATAGGACTTTCCTAACACCAGTGGCGCCCGTTATCCGCATTACAGGAAGCGATAGAGCCATTCCTCGAAAGGAGCCGAATATAGCACTATGGGGATACCGAATTGGGATGTTCATTTGACATTTACACGTACGAGATGACAGTTCTCATAAAAACCGTACTGTGTACGTTACTTCAACTACTGTATTGTTTATGAAACATAGTATTTCATATTGATCACAGTTAATTAAACGGAGTCGTTGCATGGTACTGTCACAAAATAAAAAATATTAACGTGGTCTATTATTTCCAATTTCTGTAACGTCAAAAATTAAAATGTAACCTTTTTTCTTTATTTTATGTTTAGCTAGCTAGTCACAATATTGTTTGAGCATCGCAATGGCTTCAGTTTAAAATGGGTGTACCGGTATGATCCATTTTTAATACACCCAAGTCAACAAGTGCTCGTCCATTAAAACTTGACTGTGCTACGTCATTAACGTGACGCCACATGTTGCCCGACCTAATATAAAGATAGATTAATATGCAAATGATAATAAACTTCACCGAGCTTCACCAAACTTCTTAGCTCTGAATAAGTAAAGTTTCATCCATTGACATAAAAATGCTACTTTAAGTCCTTTACCAACTTTTTATTTTCAATATTAAATACCAATCAAAGATATTTACATAGTAAAACCAGTAGGTTTGAAATTTTGAGTCTGTGATTGGAAATATTTATGTTACTGAAATACCTTTGAAATATATTTGTGACATACGTTCTAGAGGATTTTTTCGAATTTAAATATAATTATCGATGTATATCGGATGGTTTACAATTAACAGTTTAGCTTATTCCGGGATATTATTCAAGTGTAAATGGGTTAATTTGAACATAATCTTTTGAAAATAGTAAATAGTGAGTGTATATATATATTATTATATATATACTATAATATATATAAATAATAATAAATATGATATATATAATCTCAGAGACGACAATAGGTACGATTAAAACGTTGAATATTTCTAATAGAATACTTCCATTATCATTATATGATCGAAGTGTGCCAGTATACATCCCCCTAACCACTACTCCGCAATAGTCGGACCATTACTTACAAAAATGTTCTCAAATTCATCCAGATGTGAGATGCACATGCACCCTGCGGCTCGGGAGCCGCTTCTCGAAAGTATGGCCCCTAAAACAAATAAACACCGGCATTATGGCTGATTGATGGCGTTTTTCCCCCATCGTGACTAGCGGATAGCAATAAAACCTAAAACTTGTGATAATTTCGCGGGAACAGAATAATATTTCGTATTGATGAGTGAGTATTGCTTGTCCGTTAAATTAAGTTAACAATATGCATGAATTTCGTAATGATAATGGGGGGGCATGTTTTTGTGATGTATGTATTTGTTTTCTTATATTAATTTTACGTGTTGTCATATTGTGCGTCTTTTGCCTAAGGTCCTGGGATCGGTTCTCAAACAATACGCTATATAATATATTATATACGACATACATATTATATACGAGTAAATATCGAATAACAAACTAAAAATTTTATGTAAACTCTTTAAATACGTAGGTATAAATTCCTTGCAAATTAATAGTTAATCATGAGCAAAATCTTTTGCTTCCCAAATATTATTATTTTTCCAACTAGA
>DWPT01002716.1:0-15671 GCA_018251895.1 Agathymus mariae mariae | reverse complement strand
TTATTTGTGTAAATAGCAACCTCGGATATTATTTGTATATTCCTGTTATTAATTCCCCTGTTACAAATACAAATCAGGTTCACAAATAACACAAGTGTAAGGATAAACCTAGGCCTAACCTTTCATAATTCGCTGGCCATAATGGAGCTCTGATTAAGTTATTAAACTGAAACCTTATAAAGCCACCTTAACCACATTTAAAGACAGATTCCAAATGAAACATAATCCAATAGATATAATAAGGATAGATTTTTGTTTATTAGTATTAGCTATTGTGGTTTATTAGTACAATAAAAACATAGATAATTAAATTATCACAACCTAAAAGAACATACAAATGCAAATAGGAATATCCTTAATTATCAGGAGTTAGCTATAGAATTAATTGAGAAATGTTTACGTGTTTCAATTGCAGTGTGGTAGAGCCAGTAATAGGCTGGATCTTCGCTTCATCTTGAATGTCGATGTGTCTAGTCTTACCTACGTTTAGTAGTGACGATGAACGCTTACCATCAAGTGGTTTATCTTGTTTGTTTGATATTAGCAGAATATGGAATATTTTCAAAAGCCCTGTTACGGGAGCATTTTGTTTTGTGGATTGCCTACTAATACTCTATGTCTTGTAATTAATATTAGGGAATGATTAAAGATATTATGCAAATTTATTAATGCAGCTTCATAACGTTTTGCAATAATCAAAACAAAGAGTTTTACAAGTTACCTATTTACATCTTTGCTTCTATATAATAATATGTAACAAAACGACATGTTCTAACTACAATACATGATTCCAGGGGAGCAAGGATAACATGAGCATCGTGCTGGTGGTGTTCCCGGGGGCACCGAAGCCGAATGCGGAGGCGCAGCGCGCGGACCGCGAGCTGGACGAGACGCTGCGACACCGGCTCACAGGTTGTTATTCGACACTACTGCATGCATGCCACAAGCACAGGCGCAGGCGCGCACACTCGCCGCCCGACGGACGCACACAAACCAATGACGCTCGGGGTTAGAGGTGGGATGCTCACTGTGCCGAGGGATGTATGAAAGAAACTGGTGGGATGGACGCATCGTAATTTTTTTTCTATTGATGGGAAAGTGGCAACCATTCTTGGTTCTTATTTTATAGCAGTCATTTAGCTTTCTATGTGGCCTCAAAATTTCTGTTTCTTAGTATATTCACTTAAACTTCTGCCAATTGGCAGTTGATCAGAATGGTGATGAAGGACGTGTAGCTTCTGCTTCCACATTAGTCATTTTCGTCTTTATGTGGAAGTAGCAACCGTTACTGAATATTGTTAAATGTCCCTTTTTTGTTCTATTGAAAGCCTACGAATTTCAGTCATTCTGGTTGGCTTCTAGCACCACCACTAAGGCCTCCAGCAGCATCAGACTGGAATAACAAGTTACTGTATTATAGACCATCACGTTTCTATGCTCATATTTGTTATTAGAAACAAGTTTGATTGAGTTTATGTGCAAACAATTACTAAACCTACTCTGAAGAAGCTTGTAGTCTATATCAAGGTATTAGTGTCCAATTGAAAGTTGAACAGCATTCACCATTTGGTACTTGGTGAACTGCAAGCATGTTTGGTACTTTAATATAAAGGAGGTCTGATATCATAAAGAAGATTTTATGCAAAAGTTTTTTACATGTCTCCTTAGTTGAGTTCTCTTTAAAAATAAAATGAATATGTAATTTCATATAATAAATGACTTATGTTTGCCTAACTATCTGTTGGTGATATCTGATATGATAAATATTGGTGCCCTAACAAGTTCATCGCTTAAACCTTGTGATAGTTCTTGTCTATGCGGACCTATGGTTTATTAAGTATTTACTGATTTCGCTCTTTGTATGTAGTTTAATCAATGGGGATTCATAGAATTTGTTAACAATCTGCTAAATGAAATTAGATTTGTTGAGACTAGTTAGACTTTTAAAACAGTGTGATCCGAGTACAGGGTTTAATATTTATAGTTATGAATTATTACTGAATAATGATTGTGATGATACTAGGAGCATAGCAATGAACTTATTGTGGTCCTATTTGCCTTTGATGTCGGAAGGAAGGATGAAATCGAATAGACTTATCTAGGATTAAATTTGAATTTATTAAATATAATTTGACACAAACAAATTTGCAATGCACATACTCTCCGCGCTCGCTCCCAAACGCCGCATTTTCTTGGACGCGTCTCACATCCATTGAATTGTCTAGAGGTCCTTATTGGTTCACAGCATGAGAATTTGCTAGGGGTCTGCTACTTTGTGCGAAAAACAGAAATGAGCGTAGGTAAGGTAGGGGGGTAGCTGTTATATTATCATAGAACTTTATTTAACTAATTAGTGATACACAAGTAAATAGTTTTAAAAAAGTATAGTAACATCATGAACAACATCTGAATATAAAATAATATTGGACGTATTTTCAGATATAATTAAATGAGAAGAATCTGAGGGTATTCAAAACTAGGAATGAATTTTTTAGATAAGAGATTTGTTTTTTTTTATTGCATGAAATTTTTCAAATGCCATGACTAGTTAAACAGCAAAATTACTTAGTATAAAATATCAGATTGGCAGTTAAACATTCTTAGCAGGGCAGCAAATGAATGTAAGCTTACAACTAAGGTATAATTAGCATAACAAAATATTAGATATTATAAAAAAAGCTTTAGTGCAAATTTTTACAGGGTACTTGTACTGTTGATTAAAAGTTTCCGTAATTTAGTTTTCAGTTAATATGTAATTTATTGACTTTTATTGTCCTGGAAATACCTATACAAAACAATTGAGCTTTTGAAAATAATTGAATAAAAAATTTGCATGTAGCATGGAATAAACCTATAAAATTAACAAATAACTCTAAACCATGATCTAATAACTATAATTATTGTTTTGATATATAATATAGTTTGCTACTACTATACTCTCAGTAGATTTAAGGTTGAAATGTTATTTAATAAAGTTTAACAATACTTATGTAATAGTTAAATATTTTTAAAATAATGGAGGTTTATCTTTATTCTAGTACACTTTATATAATAAACAAGATAATACTAGGTCCAATATATATATTTTAGAATATTGTATGAAATCTTGCATTAGGCACATATTAGAAAAAAGTTAATCAATAATTGAGTTGCACCATTTTCCATTTAGCCACTACTTTTCTGAAGCTGTTATTCCAGAAAAACATGTATTGATAAAATTGGAATTTATTTTTAAGGAACTATATAATTTTAATCCTTTAGAAAGGTGGAAACACTTGAATACTTTGACATTCTTCTATTTAACTCATCATTGTATATTTATTTACACTCTAAATTTAATGTTTATGAAAGATTTTACATTAAGTCTTTTGAAGAAGCATCTAAACATTTTGAAGTTAGATTATCATTCAGACATCAGAGTTTGGAAGGGTTAAACATATATTAGATTCATACTAAGTGTCTGTGTTAGGTCAATGTCAACTAATTATATTTGGTTATGATAGGTTCTGCACCTGTGTATACAGGAGTCGTGATAAACATTTCAAGGTCACGTTATATATTGTGTAATCTTTAACACAGCTAAAGTGAGTAACGCATATTTGTAACATACAACCTGGAACTTTTCGATTATTTGTACTTTGATATCAATTATGAAATTTGATATAGCGTATGGTATGTTCTCTGGTCTTATCGGCCGGGTAAAGGACTTTCTGAGCGATCGGTTTTTCCAAATTATCGTCGATGTTTGTTCGTCGCAATCGATGGCTAACAACGCCGGAGTTCCTCAGGGTTCCGTTCTGTCCATTACTCTGTTCCTGTTGCATATCCAATGATCTGCTCAAATCCGGTATCCATGGGTATGCAGATGACCACCTTGACTCCTTGGCACCTCCTACTCAGAATGTATCCTTGGAATGCATTGAACGTCTTCAATTATTGGACCTGAACTTTGGTCAGTTATCGAGTTTATGACTAGCAGCTGCAAAGGAACTTGGAGTCCTTACGAAGGTGCGGCGTTACTTCACACCGAATCAGCTTTTAATCCCATACAATGCTGAGGTTCTACCATGTGTGGAGTACTGTTGTCACATTTGGGCTGGTGCTGCCAAATAACATTTGCCAGCGTTGAATTTGATGGAGAAGCGTGTAAACAGACTCATTGGTGACCCAGATCTTGTCGAAACCAATCTGCAAAGCCTTGAGCACAGGCGCAGGGTCGCTAGCCTCTCGATTTGAAATAATTGAAAGGAAAATTGGAAATGAAAAGAACGACAATGGGGCCATTCCTCCATCAAACAACTCAACGTGACGTGGTTATCCTTACGTTAGTAAACATACTGGCTGTAGGGGTTGCGTCGTCATACATTGTGCGCAGTGCAAAGGCAACTTGCCTGCGTCTGTGTTCTCGCCGACTTACGATGTGAGATTCTTCAAGTGGGGAGTGAATCTTAGATTTCATCACAACTTACCATCAGATGGTATTGTTATCATGCATTTACTTACTCTTGGCGACCCCATAGTCTAGTTGGTAGTGACCCTGTCTGTCTGCCGAGCGAGGGGTCATCTATGTGACACATAAATGTTTGTTCTCGTGTCATGGGTGTTTGTAATGTAATATTCCTATATGTCCACGCCACCCGCAACACAGGAAATCCTAGTGCGGTGGTGTGAGTGTGTAAACGTTTATTTATTATTATTTATTTATATTATGTAAAATAATAACGGATAAGTCGATTATGATTCACAAGTATAACTTTAACCAATAATTCAACTTGAGGTAAGTAGACTTGATGGCAGCACTCGTTGACTAATAATAATTGGTACTTGTCTCTTGTCACACCACGAATCGGGTAGTAGTCTAATTAAAAATTATAAATTTCTTAAATTAAAACATATTTTTTTACACATTCATAATAATTTACGGTATACAGGATTCAAAGGCAGTTAAAATATATATCATATTAGTAGAGAAATATTTGGAAATATTCTCATTTGTTAATTTCAATTGTTAATTATAGCAACATATATTTATAATATTCGATTGTAAATTTGACTTCGTATATCAGAAATTAAAATTAATTGCATATTACTGAAGTTTACTCATTATTAAATCAAATTTCTATTTATACAGACAAATATATCTTTATATATATTAGGTTAACAATAGGTTTCACATTTAGGAGACAAATACAAATAGAACAGTGAGAAAATGCAACATTCTAGATAAAACTAGTTTCTCTTAATGTAAAGCTGCGTGTGTGTAACATTAAATAAAATAAGATACATGATATACTAACGCCACCACGCATGGTAAATCGAGAAGTTGATAGACAACCCAGTTACGTTTGAACGAAACTTTTCCCCATTCTGAAACGTTACATGTAGGGAGCACAGCGTTAATAACGCTAAATATATGCACATGCGTAAACTATACAGATAAGTAATAAGTGGATGTTTGTAGAATCTTTATTAGTAGAACAGTTTGCTTTTTCAGCTTACGAGGGTAATTCAGAATTTCGATATGTTAAGTTTTCTGCAGTAGACGCTATTGTGACTGTCGTAAACGACATCAGGTAGTTCCTATATGATACTGTTACCACATAGCTTGTGCTGTGTGTAACTTGGCGACGGTGGTTTTATTGTTTGGATAAACTGCGTGTGTTGAATGGAGTTTGAATGTTGGTCCGTCGATTCTCGCCAACGTTGGACGGACTCATTTTAGGACGGAATAATTTTTATTTAAGAAAACAATTGTATTATTGCTAAAGTTTAGTTTATGTCCAATGCTTTTGGTTAGTTTAAAAATGTTTGTTCTTTTACGTAGATCAATATAAGTAGTGAATTAAAATTGCATAATTATTTAAAATAACTATAATTATTGTGTTGGTTACTATAGTTGAACCGAAATAGAACCTTTCCAGCAATCGAATACGCCGTCTCTTGACTGTAATACGTCTGTATAATTTTTTTTAATGATCAGGTGATAGGTTATCTTTAATTTGGTGGTTTTCTGTGACTCATTGTCACTTACCTTACGTCATTCCATTAGGTGTATGAACGCCAGATATTGATTTTTTGTCAGAAATAAATGAAAAATAGGGTATTTTATTTCGTGTATCTAACACATTTTTTGTAGACTTAGTTATAACAATGTGACGTATTTGCTCATCTTTGTGCCAATTGTAAGTTTCATCATAATTTTACAAACCGTGCGTTCGTTATTTATAAATTTTACAACCTAGTAAAATAGTTTAATAAGTTTAACCCCGACTTGTAGCAATATACTTTGGACACTTGCGTATCCAATTTTTTTCACCTAAATAGCAAATTCATTATTTCTTATACACGTTTTGTATGTTATTTTCTTCGATGTTGGGGTCATCACTGTTCTTAAGTTTTCAGAAGTGTGTCTAATCACACTTTTCTAATTTGTTTTATGAATGTGTTATGTAACTGTAAAATGTGTGCCAAAAATCTTTGCTGAGTTACCGTTGTATGCGAATGCGCATTTGAAAATTTGTAATCAGTTCCACTGGTCTGTACTTAATTAGCTAGTAAGTTATAAGAGTCTAACAGTTGTGATAATTGTATGAAGCGGTATTATACGTGTTTTTCGTAAATATTTTCCTATAACTATTGTTACTCTGCATTGTTACATGTTTTCTTATATTAAAGTTGGTTTGGAATAATAGACATAGTTTCATTGCTTTAGTCCTGGCCCTCGAAAAACAATTGTCTATGGTCACTATTTAAAAATGGAATGTGAACTACGATATTTGAATTGTGACAAGGGTTAAAGCAATGACTGTGTTTGCGCGTTGAGCTCCCGCGCGGCTGTGCGGCCTATACATCCGCCCGAGCGCTAATATAAGAAAAGAAGCCGTACCGTGACGTGAGTCGCGACCCACGTCTAATCCTCCACCGTATTGCCTCTTATCAATCCTATTTGCTATTTGTCATGGCTTTCCACTACGAGCTATTTGCGGCCAACTCTCATAAATTGCATTGTACACAAGACGCAAACAAAAAGTTCAATGAGACAAGTTTAGAGTAATCTGTTTACACTGCGTCGTAAAGTAGGTCACTGAAAGCGAAAACGTCGGTACTTTGTAGTTCGGACAATAGTCGTGCGCGATGGATAGCGTTACCAAATGAATTGTAGAAGCGGATCTAATTGCAACATTGGTTAATTCATGTTTAAATTGAACATTGGCAAATGTTCCCACTTATTTACCTGAGTTGCGTTACAAGAATTTTAGGCTATAAAGGGTTCTTTCCATCATGTCTAAGCTAACTTTCCCTTTCTTGGTGTATCCTGCTGAACGGACGAAGCAATGAGGATAGGCCGTTTTTAAGTCGCTGGGATGTGTTCACCCAGGTTCATTCCGACGGCACTCGTAGATGGTTAATAAATTGCCTTGAGTCCACTTAATTAAAATTATATGGCCCGTGTCCTTGTTGTCTTCGCTGTGAATTCGCTTCGTATAGATTCCAACATGATGCTCAAACCTAATCACAAGTTCTGGAAACGTCAGAATTCCTCGGACATAATTCCGATTTCGTACGTCGGGAGGTACACTAAGACGTCGGTCTTGTTTGTTTGTATTAGGTTGCAGTGTTAAAGCAATGTCTCCGACTTTGTCTTCGGGCGACGAACAGCCGTAGCTAGCCTTCCCATCCGCCTCACTGGACCGGCGTATTGTGGTATGCCTTAGGATACTTTGATTACGTGCAAACCCCCATCCTTTAGGTGGGCGCTGTGGATTGACGGCAATGTCTAAAATATACTGAGTTGATGTTACCATCACGCCGAAGGTGATCTCTGAAAGCATAGTATCTATTAGAAAAATGTTATCACCAGTTGAAATGTACTTTGTTCCGGATTGACATTGGTTATACATAAATTAGTTAGTCATGATGATATTCACTTTGTTTTATATCATTTAATGATTAGTGTAGACGTATAAAAGGAAGGTTTAAAATAATGTTACGAAAGTTCTCGAAGGGTCGGACGAATAGAGAGGGCGGCAGTCTTACGAAGGCTCTCGAAATGTCTCGTCCATTAACATTAAGATTGTTCGCCCCGCAGTAAGTCTGTACGGGCCGCTAGTGTATTAAGTAATAATTGGTGACGTTTAACAATTATGATGATGTGCATTTGCGTGTTCGACGCATTCACACGATTGAGAATGTTATTCATTTAAAAACGCCCTAGTTGTACACCTTTTTCGCAAATTTAAATTGAGAAACGTCATTTCTCTTACCAGGTACTTACCGTGGAACCATTCATGATATCTAACTGATCGCTTTCTGTACATGAGGAATATATGAGAAAAACGATTATTAGGGGCGTTTATTAACGCAATAGAACTCAAAAAAATAGTTGTTTGAATGTTTGTCTTTGCGTTTGTGCTTTTGTGCGCGCTAATCTCAGAAACGGCTTAATTGATTTTGTTCTGGTTTTCACTAATGCATTGCATTAAGCATCACTTAATATTTAAAGGTCGTTTCATCTCAATCCGTCCATAAATAAAAAAGTTATAAATTAATTTAAAATAATGTAGGTACTACTTCTTAGCGTAAGCCGTAGATTTCCGTAGTTTTCCGGAGCAAAGCTTATAGCAGTTTGCTAGTTTTAAATAAACCTAAGCCAACTAAAATACCGGGAAAATACCAAAAAATTATGCATTACAATAATTTTTAACAATCTCAAAATATTAAAGACCAAAATGGAAAAGGTAAAGAGATTCGAGTATTTCCTTTTTAATGCATTAATTTAATCATTTAATTTTTATTCTCAAATGTATGTTTAGTAAAAATTATGACATATGTAACATGATTATAGACGAGCAGCTTGGGGATGTCATTGTCACCAGTTTGAAAATGTATTCATACATACCTTTATTAGTGACTGGTAGTTAAGTTTGTTCACATCCCATCTATTCGATAAGCGGCGAAGGATTGCTTGATAAGTGCGAGCAAAATGGCGCATTTTGTCACACTTAATAACAGTGACAAAATTACTTTTGATTTTGGAACACTACTTATTTGGAAACTTCAAACGCAATTCGCTGCGATGAAGTCCTGCAGCTCGAATCACGTAATTTTATGACGCATCGATTAGGTTGCAGTGATGTTGCAATCAAGTCGAAATCTATGTTGTAAACCGTATTCTTGTAATCGTAATTATTAATTTAACTGGGCGTCCCGGTGTATCGGCCGATTTAATTCCACTGGAGGAGAAGCTATTTAAATTCACGATCAGGTATGGAGTACGGATTCGCAGTTAGCCTACGTGTTCGAGCTGGAGTTACAGAGTTCGTCACAGCCAAGAGAATACGGATAGTGTTATTTTGATTGAAACGTCACCGGAACTGCACTGCAATGGAACTTATAAATTTACGTGAATTAGGCCGCTGGTCGGTAATAAAAACGTAAATACGTGGGAATTTCTTATTACTCTTTATGAAAATATTACAGACAATCCATTTTAATTGTTTTAATCACCGATGATTTATCCAGGTACCTACTAACTAAATGTGCGTGCAGTCTGAGGATTCGCAATTTGAGGCGGTATTGATTGTGGTCGTGTCACCCGTCGAAGACTCTGGTGGGAAGTTGGATAGTTTGGTTGATGAGGGACAAATGAAAAAAAAAAAAATTGTTAGTTTATTGGAGCGTATACACACGATATAATATTCACTGATGTAGGTTGTCTTATGACTCTGTTATCATTAAGAATGTCAATTATCTGAAATTGTAAAAGATAATTATAGTAAATAAAATCAGGCGTACTAAAATCCAGCCTAACTGCCTCGGCATAAGTGCATTGCCTTTCGTCTTGTTATATTTTTTTATTGCTTAACGGGCACTTTATCAAAATTACTAGCCACGGCATTGAGTAGATTGTCTATTGTATTTTTTTATTATATTCTACTGAGAAGAACAATAAATCGTATAGTTTCATCGAAAAGACGGTAGATAAGGTAATCGTAATGTCTCGTCGTACATGAAAACAACACGCGGGCGCAAGTACCGAATATGTAACGAGTTGTTTAGAGTACAGATGCCAAGGAGTATTCGAGAACTGTCCGATTATTTATTCGTTTTTCACGTGACGCAATTCAGTGGTCTAATGCCATGGAGCGAAGATTAAAGAGGAAGTGCCTAGGTGCTTTCTAGGAATTATAACAATAGTGTTGCTAAATTAGCAGACCTATTTAATGTAATACGTACTAGGCACATCGTTTTTGATTACGAATATTAATAAAAAACGTATAAAGTTACTGTTATGTTATGTTATGTTACTGTTAACATTTAGATACCCACAAAGAACATACTGGGAGATCATCACTCGGCACTTTGTAACGTTTTCGTCGTTTGTCAGCTAGGTAGTGTTAGTATATTTAGGACGAAACGCAATCCCTTTTCAATTTAATAATCTAATCTTAACTTGGATTAACCAAACGGTAAACACAAAATTGTTTATTATAGGATGACGATAACGCCTCCATATATCTCATGGAGATACTTACGTATAGGTTTAAAATGTGCGGTTCACCTGATCGTTTCTCGTAAATATATAGCGATGAGTTTGAGGGTAAGCCGTATCGAAACTTGATTACAGATTGACATTTTTTGACAGTTTTGACTGTAAATTGCATCGAGTTATTCGTTACGAGATTAATATTACTTGTGTTCACCTAGTGGCCGAAATTCGACCATAGTAATGGAATAAAGTCTATCCAATATTTTTTTATCGACAACATTGAAGCTCGTCAATAGCTATAAATTACATACATACATACATACAACCCAAGCTATTATAAGCGTGTTAAAAAAAAAAGTTGAAAAAAATAAACACGTTAACAAACAGAACATAATGGAACTGAACTGTTTTGTTTTTGCTTGTTTGTATATGTGTATATAGATTATATTAATTATTAAATTGTATTAGATAGGATCGCCATCCCGCCTGCCAATCGATGCGTGTCGCGGACTTCCACGTTCCCGGTCAGGTCTTACATTTAAACGATACAATATTTTGTTCGGAATTTGTTAGTGTCAGGTACTTTATGAGTTTCACAACATTAAAAAAGGTAATGGGCAATTTGATATATGTTTTATCTTACGCCCTTCATAAATATTAATAAAATATTTATATTTTGCATTATCATTTGATAAAAGGTGACATGACAAGCGATTGAAGGAACCCCTATAAGTGTTCCGTTTCATTAAGATAATATGTACAGAAATCAATAATACTCCTTATATTATTAGACACTTCTGTTGCTATCTCAAATATAAAAGTCGAATACTTAAAAGAAGGTCACTTTGTTTCGAACAAATGTGTATAAAAGTGATTGTTAAATATTTTTACGAGTGCCGTACGGTCGGTGTAAAGCGAGCTCCGAATCACACCAGTCACGACATTTTCGTGAGCGTCTGTTTACAAATCCATATCTGTTACCGTAAACACAAAGTCCAAATATAGTTTTCCATTTAAATTTGCGTAAACTGGCATCTCTATTCGCATTGGCATTGTAACTTGCAACAAGGTTGTAGTGCCAATAGCCATAAATTTCGCGGCTTTATGTCAATTTGGGATCTATTGCTTTCGAGACAAGGTGTAGGTTTTGATTGAAAGGTAGATTGATTTAATCATGTCGCCTTGAACTAACATTAGAATTATTTTTTGTTGTTGCCTAGAAGTAAATGACCTTTCGTTGCCGTGGCTGGTAACATAAAAATTGCGGAGACCGATTGCGGCAACTAGACACTCCCCAGCCGGTGCTGCCAGTAAATATCTACTAATAGAGCAACATATCAATAAAATATTATAGATAAATATGAATAATATTTAAAAAAACTTATTTTAGAAGCTAGAGTTTTTTATTTTATTTAATATTAATATTCTCTGTTATGTGTTTTGAATTTTTTCTTTGTTTGATAAGGCAAGACTGAATAGGTGCTTACTGTTGTGTAAAAATCCAAAGAGTGTGATCCATTGCGTTTGTAATCTTTACAAAAGCACTAACTTATAGTAGCGCAACTGGTGTGTATAATTTTTAAAAGCTTTGACCTCCTACAATTTTCCTGAATCGGTAAAAGAGATTTGGGAACCAGTCTTACCTGGCGCGCTGCACACGTTTGACCTGTCCTCGGTTTGCAGACCGTATGAGTGTTCGTTAGTCGATGCCGCTACGCGTCCCCTAAATTGATGCGTTTATTCCCGATTGAATTGTCAGCAACCCTTAAGACTTACCATCAGATGGGTCAGTACTAAATTAAAATACGGAAAAAATATTTTTCCTGTATGTAGTAACTAAGTTGCCTATAAATACAAATGCTGCCTCGATAGTCTACGACCGAGATGAATCGTTTCATTTGTTAAGAAGCATTCCAAGCCGCAATAGAAGGTTGCTATACCTTTATGTCACAATTTTTTTTTGATCTTCGGGCTTGTGATGTCTTGTTTATATCAATGCCAGCCGAGATACCGGGAATCTTGTATTATTACATGAATGTGTGCGAGTATTAACTTGTTTATTAATATCGCCACCAAGTAATTCGTCAGTAATTTCTAAACTCGTCTCTGAGTAGGCGTTTTATAAGACAAAAAGAAGCGTCTTTTTAAACAGCCGTATTAAGAGGTATTTAGATATTTATGGAGGTTGCAATGAGTCATGCTTGTTTTTATACACCTCGCTATGATAAGCGGGCGACAGCTCGCATTAACAATGATAACAATATTGCCGTCTTTTTCCCTACAGTTTCTCTGATTACGTTAATTGAAGACTAGAGCAAACAACATCGATATCGACATTCAGGATTTCATATGAATGGAGAGAGTTATTGATTTTGGTTTGAATTTTAAAAGTGGAATTTTCATTAGATGTCGCTTTTATGATTGTGTAATATATGATTTTTAATAAGTGATTTATGTATTATATAAAAAAGTAAAATAAATGATAATTAAGGTTTATCAAAAATGTTAAATTTACAAAAAAGTTGCCTACCTGCCTGTTTAAGTAATCTTAACTAGATTTTCGCCTTTCTCAGAAAAACTTTTTATGGATTTGAAAGATTTTATCGTGGTATCGAAATTTCCGAAAATCCCGGGAATTCCTGGTTTCAGCCGAGGTCGGTACAGAAATTCCCGGACCCACTAAAACTCCCCGGTTTTGGAAACCCCAGTTACGTTAATTCAATCCCCGATTGCACTGTATATTATATTACACTGTAAGGATTGTCGGTTGGATAAGCAGCTGTTACCGATAAATTATCATCTCCAACGCAGTTTTGTAGTGTCAATGAACTTGTTTTGCATTATCTATCTAATGCATTATCTAATTATACATCCAATGTGTCCACGGAAGCGAATGTTCATGGATTAAGATTGATAGATTCTAAGTCATGTAGCGCAGTTGCAACAATAACAGTACACATTTAGAAATACATATCGTATTAGTAACTCATCAATCCTTGAATCTGTACACTACATTACGTTAAATTCAGTCTTTAGTTTTTTTTGATAAAAATGATGTCACAATAGTGGAATCAATTTAGTGTATTGTAAGTTCCTCAAAAAAAAAAAACGAAACGTTTTTAGTTGATGACACCTTAGGTTTGTGGAAGCAGTACAGGATATAAATTCGATTTGGGTATGTGCTCTATTGGGTACGCTCGCATGTTTGTTTGTGTGTGTGCGTCCGTCTGTGTGTTAAATTTTGTCATGTTTTATGTCAATTGGAATAAATGGGCATAATTTATGACATTACTGAGGCATCGAACCGTACAAGCAGTAGTACGAACTGATATGGATTAGGAAGGTGCGCAGTGCAGTGTACCCATCTCGTACTGAAATTTATTTGATTGATAATGTGGAATTAGTAAACTGAACAGCAATCTCCATAGTGTTAAATGCACAGTATAAAGTGAAATTACGATTGAAAATCGTCGTCATTCGTAGCCGTCTGTTTGTGGGGGTGGCCTCTTGGTTACATTATATTGCTGAGTGCTTAAGTGAAACACAGCACCTTATTTGTATGTCGGCGTTAACAAATCCAACCAGAACAAACTGACAAGGTAGTCCAGCCCTGGCCGTACCTAACGTATCTTCATCTTTAAGCGTTAATCTTTTCGTCCTCGTGAACTACGCCTCAAGTCCTCAAATTGAAAGGCCCCTGCCTTTCTCTGCCTCTGCCTGCCTAAGGTATAAAATCATTTGGTTATTAAATGTATCCGTGAATGTAACCGTGGGTATTGGTCTGTGTGCCGACAGCGCTGATCGAGAGGAGCGCGGGGGCGGAGGAGCGCGAGGACACGTCGTCGCACTTCGCGCGGGTGCTCAAGCAGCTCGTGCAGGAGAACATCCCCGGCCTACCCCCCGGTGGCGGGCTAGCTGCCAAGTGAGTGCATACACTTCTGTTCCGTTAATATTTACTTGGAACCTACGTTAGCCAACCGATTCAAATGTCCGATTCCTGATCCTGGGAGGATTAAATTCTGCACGCGCTTCAACTTTTGAATGTCACGGTGAGTCGTTATTGTAGATATTATGATAAGATTCATTATTAAAAATTATCAGTTGCTTAAGCAATTAAAATGATAGAAAATTTGAGTATGTGTGAGTATTCCATAATGTACTTAAAGTTATGGTCTCTGGGTCTACAAATCTGGACCGAGTGCAATTTAAATAGGTAATACATTTCAAAATTTGTACATAACCTCAAATAAAATCGGAACCAGTAAATACTATCTTAAATTAAATAAAAAACAAAAACGTTAATCTGGGTAAAGTTTTATATCCGACTGCATCGATTTCTAGACGTTTTTATTGTACATAGTTATAAAGTAACAGATGATTGAACTCCATTGCAGACAAGCGCTGTTGGACAAAATATACAGGGAGTACTATCCGGAGCACGCCGACAGCTCGGAGACGTTCGAGTGTCAGGAGGAGGATGTCGACGAACAACTGCGGCGCCAAATGACCGACCCGCTACAGTATGACGCACGAGTTTAGGCCCACAGTCGACTGGCGTGCCGACCCCCGGGCTCTGTGCAGGTGATCCCCGTGAAATAATGTCTCTTCTGAGTTTATCATGGAGGGGAATTGGGGGGGGGGGGTTTGATACGGGGAAACGAATTAAAAACGAGCGACCGGCATCCGTAGTTGTTACAAACTGCCATGAAATACTAAATAAGAATTTCCGAAGTTTTTTTTTTATAAACTATTCAAGATGTGATTAGCTCCAAATGTATAATTGGTGCCAAGTTACTAGCATTCGCTGGTGTGTGTCAAAGTTGACAGACGACAGCCGCTCTTGGTGTTGCCAGTTAAACATAGTCGCTGCGTCTTTGTCGTGTCGAATTTCTTTATGAGCTGTTTTTGTACCATAGTTATAGAAAATTCATTTAATACAATTTCATGTCACATTAAAATGTATCACCTGGACAGAGCCTGATATTAATGTAGATTTTGATTTTTTGTTTTTTTTTTTTTTTAAGTCAATGACGATGTCGGTCGACGTTGATTCCTCGGAAGGAATTGTAAGTGCAGGCGTGTTAGGTAGTCTCGAAAATTATTTTTGGAATGCGTTTTCATACTATTTCAGAGATATAGGACGCTTCGTCTGTTTCGACCTTCGGTGATGATGTTCATCAGG
>DWPT01002715.1:0-15673 GCA_018251895.1 Agathymus mariae mariae | reverse complement strand
AAATACAATTAAAAGTTTGTCGTGACCTAGGGGGAATTGACTTTTTTTTATATTACTTCATTTGTTTAACTTTCTCTTCTCTGAGCAACGGCAACATTACCATCTCGCCTCGCCGATCATTTTTGGAGATTTCGCTCGCTTATCGCCTACAGTATGGGATGGATGCCGCCCGATCAAATAACTGGATAACTAACTATGTAAGTCAATGCTCAGCTTATCTCTTGATTAGATGAGGAATTCATTCAATACATTCATTACGTGGGTGACCTTGCCATCACAGAAAACGATATAAAAATTACCAAGGTACATAATTTTCGTCCAACTGATCGATCAGGTCTTTAAAACATTTGTTGTTGTTTGAAGTTACTTTTTGCTTTTTGCTTGAACTTGCGCACAATTCGTCTCCTCTCCTCGACGACTGAAATACCTGTACAAATAACAACATAAATAAATATCAATATAACAAATAAACTTCTATATACATTCATCAATGTAATTAGAGAATATTGATTTTAAATATTAATAACATAATGAGTATGTTACGTTACGCTTCGCTTTGGAAAATTCCGCCGGAAGCAGGATACATTGCCCGGGATGAAAATCATTCAAAATTATAAACCATAAGTTTGAAAGAAGTCAACAATCGTCTAAATCTGGTCAGTGGTTCAGTGTTACAAGAGTGAACAAACTGACAGAAAGACAGACAGACCGATAATAATTCCATATATATGTAACAAAGTCTACCTACATTAGAGATTCGAAAAAATATTTGATATGTTAATTCGATATCCCAATTTTTTTTTGCTTAGTCATTTTCTTATTTGTTAAAATACATATACCATGTTAAAAGGTTGCAAATTTCCTGTAATAAAGCTAAATAAATGTTTTCTTTATTCCTTTCTAACAATTCTCATCTAACTACTTACTACTACATACAATTACCACTGGAGGAACTGTGGAGTGCTATTGGAGACATCGATATCAGAAGTCTTTGTAACGCGTGCGTGACGACTTAAAAACTTCTATTCAAAAACCACTAAGCTCATGTTGCATTTTGCTAACGGCGGCCACCTACGTGTAGCACATCTCCATCGATCAGACAAGGGTCACACAACTCGAAAAGCTAGGAAGCTAACACGCTTTAAATCAGATTAATATTTAAACAGTCGAAACAGATCAACTAAGGATAAGCAGTAAAAAGTAATAAGCGGTTCGCACGCTTCGATCTTGGGACTTAAGAAGTCAATGATGCAATTATTATTAACGAAGTGCTTGAACAGCGTCGCTCACTTACCATCAGGTGACTGTTTGCTACTGTGTTGGCAATTTACATAATAAACTTGTTTAAAATAAACCTGGTGCATCACAGCTGAAGCCACATACGAAAAATGTTGACACTGGCGATTTGAATAGTCTGTATACTTTTGTTTATAAACGATTTCCGAACAGATAATTTCCACAATACTCTCGAGGTGCCTATTCCAAAGATCCCAGCTATGAGCCAAACTTCCTACGGTGCCCTGCGTCCTCCCTTTTGGATGGTGAAGCATCATCGTTATTTCCAAGAGTTTGAATAGTGCATGCTGAAACAATACGACCTCTTAATACAATGTTATATATATGTAGTGGAGTATTTCCGAACTGAACTGAATGAATTACTGATTATAATTTGCTTCAGCAATATTTTTTATTAACATTTCATTGGTCTTATTTAATGCTAGAGCAGAACTACGCCTCTACAACTTAATCTTTCGTCTGCATATAATCGATTAACTGAACCAAATCCAATATTAAGAATTTTTCATTTATTCATCACAACCTATTATTGTTATACTGCTAGGCTCGGGTCTTTTCACAATGAAAGAAATAAAGTAGTGTCCACCACGCTGGCCAAATGCGAGTTAACGGAACTCATACACATAATAACATTATGACTCATACTCCTATGACGATGTTTTCCTCCAACGAAGCGAGTGATAATTAATTTGCATACCGCACATAATTTCAAAAATTAAATGTGAGTGCAGATTTCGTACTTAAGTCTCCCGTGCGGGATGTTCTGGATGTTCAAAACAACTAGATACTGCTACTCACTAAATATAAATATCTATTAAAACTGACCCAATATGCTACAAGTACTTGCCTTTGTTTTTTGATCAATATTTTGATCATAAGATTTAAATATGGAAGGTAACACGGCTTCTATGAACTCGCATATGGTAAAACGGCATTCTGTAGATAGCTGAAAAAAAGGGTATTAAATCAAGGCTCAAGCTTCTAAAATAATTTCCCAGGTCATTTGTCAAATCTGATGTGTAGCGCCCTGGAGCAATGTTATGAACTTTATATTACGGTAAGCAATAGGAAGAAGGAATAATGTTAGATGTTAGCTAAATGTGACTTACCGTATCCAGAATTAAAATTATAATTTCTATTTCATGTATTTTTTTATTACTGATACATTTTACAAAATATTCCCTTATTTTGAATAAAGAAGATCTGAATGGAATTACAAATTGGCAGTAGTTGGTCGCATTTTTAATGACAAGACACACAAGTTTCAACTTCATTACATTGTCTAATGAAGATGTTTTTGACAAACATGCAGATACCGAGACATCCAGCAAATCTACAATAATAAAACTCAGTGTAACATAGAAAAGTTAAAAAAGATGCTCACACACAGGTAAAAAATAAACACATAATTTAGTAAGCATGGTCCAAACTATCAAGCGAGTACCCAGTGGTAAGTAAAGAAAGTCTAGACCATTTTAATCTCTACAAAGAACTCATTCTAAATAAAATTGGTACACTTACTTTCCCATGTTGTTGGTGAAATATAATTCAAATAATTTTCATTAGACAAAATGTATTTGTACAAAAGATTTAGGTATGCATCACCAATAGCATTTGTTAATCGACTATCGATGAGGATGTGCAAACAAGCATCAGTAAGTTTCTCACATTTTATATATGCTCGACCTAGAATACAAAATATTACAAACAAAACTGTTGTTAAGTACAGAAGCTCACGTGTTCACTGTTTTAACACATTATAATTTGTCTTTTCCATAAATATGCTAATTACATTTAGTTTCTCTGTGATTTTGTTTAAAAATATCTGTTATACAATAAGATGTTATTACATTATAGCAAAATATTTTCAGCAACTGGCAATTCCTGTGAAATTATTTAAAAGTTCCAAGTTAACATTTGAAAATTGTATATTACAGTACTTTACACTCATTAGATGTAAAATGTATATCACATCAGGTTACAAATATACATTTAATTAGTTAATAACTTTATTACAACATCACATATCAAATTGTAATATAGTTATGAAGCGTTGTGACTACACAACAAATATATTGTATGAATTATAACTCAACTGGTAGACCAGAAGGTACATGATTATTAACAAATGAAGCAAATACATGATAAATGTGGCTTAAAATATCTACCTCTAGTGAATATGGATCTACTATCTTAAATTATAAATAATATTTTATTACATTAAAGGAATAGTTTAATTACCATTATTGGCACTTTTAACACAGAGATGTAGAAGACTTGTGCAAAGAGGAGCAGTGCCTGTTTGAAAAGTTTTGGATGTTTCAAATTTTTCAGTTTCCTGTAAAACAACAATTATTAAGTATACATGGGAATACACCAAGTTCAATTTACTGCAGGGACAGACATTTCTAAAAGATAATGTTTTGTTCTCGTGTTATGGATATTTGTAATATTATATTTGTGTATGTCCATAACACCAGCAACACAGAGAATCTTAACAGTAAAGTGTGTGTAAGCTTATACTTAATATTTATATATTTATTCTTTGTAGTCTCTGTAACTACCAAGTTATTCAAAATTCTTTATGTTTAAATACATGGAGATAATCCAATAGCCTTATTAAATTAAAGACTGTCCAAGGGGAAAATTTACTCAATACAAGGAATAGTTTTTCTGAAGAAAAGTAAAATCATGTTTCAAGTTTAATTTATTATATTATTACTGGGAGGCTCACCTCCCTTCACAGTGTTAATCTGTAATGATTTTACATCACTGTGTTGCAGTAGCCTAAATCTGATACTAAAATTATTAGAAAGAATTTGGGGATCCACAAAAAGGTAATTTCACTGAAATCAAACATGTCAAACAAGCTGTGTTCATACAAGGTAGAGAACATACAGGAAATATTATTTATATTAACAGAATTTCTTTCCCGTTTTACAGCCAACTGGAAAGCTGGTGTCAGATTCACAACATTCAAGCATTTTTTGCTACTCATGAATATTAATTTGTGATAAAACAGCAGCCCTGCAGTAAGAACGATACAAGATTAATGTTTGTAAAAAATATAAAACAACAAGCACCTTAATAATATAGGCATGTATGTCATCAAAAACATGATTCCAGTTATACCCTGTCTTACTTAACGTATTTTGTGATAAAAACGAAGGTACCGCTGTGCCAGTTTCAAAATATTTTTTTAAAGATTCGGCTGCTTTTTTCCTTTCATTAGCACGGTTGGATATCAGATTTTTACATATTTCTCTTATCACTGATTCCAAACTCATAATTAAGCGGTATGAAGTAAGTCAAACTACTTTCTACTTCGTTTCAGAGCTCCAAGCTCAACATATTTGTTAAATACCGCACTCTTCGGATCTGATGTACTTTCGGCATATAAAAATGTACTCTGTGGTCCGATATTATACACATACGAAATGACTGACAGCGCAATAAATCTAAAACTAAAATTATTATTCTTTATACGAGAGTTCCAAACCTTCCGTTACAGTGATAATCCATAAATAACAATCAGTTTAAACAACTTGACACTTGATGTTGATAAGAGTGCTGCCAATCGCAGGAAAATCCCTGATTTCCGGGGAATCGAAGATTAGCGCGGGGAGAGCTTGGGGAACGACATAAATCGGGCAATTTCGGGAAATACAGACAAATTTTTTCGGGAGGCTAAAAGTATTTCATGACGATTTATACTTATAACTAAATAATCACGTTCAGACTTGGCAGATACAGGTTGACACTACTAGCATCATGTTGAATGACAACACCACTCAAATACCTGCTCAACTGTCATTTAAACACGACTTTGTATTTTTTACACAATCATTAATTTCGTACGGTTGAAACTTTAGATAAAATTATTGAAAAGTGGTTAAAAAGTGTGACTATTGTTAAACAAGTAATTAAAGTCAATTCTTACATAGGTCAACAAAAAATAATTTAATTTCAGTTACTTTTTTTCAAACTTATTACTACATTTTACTTATTATGTACTAAACAATGTTTTTATTCCAAAAATATCATATCAGGGAATGTGGGGAATTACAAGAAGGGGGAATTTCGGGGAATTGCACTGACGTTCGCGGGAAATCGAGAAATTTTTATTGGCAGCACTGGTTGTCATATTGTTAAATGTGGTACGTTCTATGCAAAACTTACAGTCCTACGTACCATAGGTACACAAGCATGGACCATGAAGTTATGGTAAAGTTTTTTTTACCTTTAACTTCATGGCATGGATTAAATAGAACTGTACCTAATAGTTCTAAACATAGCGTAGTATAGAATATATACTAATAATGAAACTGTTACAGGTCCGAATACAAAAAAAATTTTTGAAAGACTTAATTGTCGGCATGATGGCAAAAAAAAAATATTTTAGATTTTTTGTTTGTATGTCTAATTATATCCTTTATTTGAACCATTGAATAGATGTGGATGATACCTGACATATTTGTAACTTATTTAATAGACGTATTCTAATGCAAAGCGAAGGTGATTACTATATATAGAATATGTATATAAGAAATGCCTTGAAACAAAGATACAGTGAGAATGCACTATATCTAATTTGTAGGGTTACTTAACCAGTGTCATCAAACTCATACAACGTAACTTGGTCTGGTCTGAAATACCCGCACTGATATTTTTTTAATTTTGTAAATAATTCCTTTTGACCGTAAGTAAACAACAAAACATGTACAATTTATTCGATAAATGTATGTATTTTTCGTTTTTAAGATTAAAAGAACGCTTTGAACTTCTGTCCTTTGAATAAAAACGGTGTCTTAATTTAATAAAAGTATTGCGATGTTTATTTTGATAATGATTACTAAGACAGTTAACGTTTACCTACTTACATTTGTACTTTTATGTATAATATACAAATAAGTTTGCACATACACAGACTAGACTTTTTAGATTTTTTTTTTACGCGCGAACACCTCATAACATTTCGTGGTAAATTAAATAAATAACAAAACAATATATATAATAACCATATATTTCAATTAACATTTAATTGTAACTAATCAACGAATATCGCATCTCGAGCACTTGCATATAACAATCGGACGGAATCACAGTAACCTGCACCTCGTCGTGAACCTGTGACAATTACATATGCATCGCCAGCACGCAAAATTCGTTTTGCTTTGCAATAGTCTAAAGCAGCATGGACTCTAGCATCTACTTCTGCCATCCAGCTACTTCGAGCTACATCAAAATAATGCATAGCACGAACTCCTCTCCAAAATCGGAGTTGTCGCGCAGTGTGACATGCTCTTGTTACTGCTACTATAGGACAAGAGGGTTTAGCATGTGAAAGTATCTTAGCTGTCCGTCCAGAATTAGTCAAGCAAATTATAATGACAGCCCGAGATCGCATAGCTAATTCAACAGCACTAACACAAACTGATTTTGACGGCTCTTCTAAAGGACTTTTCATTAATTCAATGTTGCCATAAGTATGCGCGTTCCATATTATACGCTCTGCATGCCTACAAACTACTGAGGCTGCACCTAAACAATGTTCAGCCATGCGAATTACATCAAAAACTGGAGATATTTTTTTTAATGGTGAATCATAATTTAGTTCTAAAGATAAAACATCTGCGCCGTCAAGTACAAGATTTGCAATATCCGTAACGCATAAAGTTGGAATTTGTTCATTTATAACAGCTTTACAAATACAAGGTTTACCAACGTCATTGCATTTAGCCAAAATAACTTTTTGGGCTATGAATATCTTTTCAACGGGTAAATCTGTACTCAAAATATATCTATCAATATAAATACCGTCAGCTTCATTTAATAAACTATCTATATTATCAAGACCCAATAACGAATCAATGCAAGCAAACACGAGAACATGTTTTCCTTTTTCAGATAGTATATTTCTTACATTCTGTATATCATCAGCACTTTGAGCATTAGGGACTAACACTGCATCAATATCTGAAGATACTGCCCAAGAAATTTGTTCTTCCATATGTTCAAACAGTTGATGAGAAGAATCACTAAACGAAATAGATTCAAGACTGTCACGATCTTTTTTATTTAAATTGTTCTTTTCACGAGGAGTCTTCGATATTCTCACTGGCATTTTAGCTCCTATAATTCCCCCAGTAGCAACTTTACAATCTACTGAATCATCTCCTACATCTGTTATTACTAATTTTACATTTCCCATCAAACCTTCTATATGTACTAAGTCTCCGGATTGTAAATCAGTTAAATGGTCGTAACCAACGTAAAGACAGTCTGCTGTCCCACTTTCACGCCAACTAGTGTCTGTCGTTAATCTCACAGTTTCGTCTTGAATTAACTCGATTGTTGTTAAACGTCCTCCTTTTAAATCTCCTGTTACTATGTCAGGGCCCCTAACATCTACTATGAGTGCCAATGGATAAACATATTCTAATTCTGCACTATAATTATATACAGCTTGCCTGATACTTTGAATTAATTGAGCACAAGCATCTGGTTCCAAGTCCCGCAAAATAAGGCGTGCTACGGTCATACCTGAGGCTATTAAT
Organism: Agathymus mariae mariae; assembly: GCA_018251895.1. Classification (NCBI taxonomy): domain Eukaryota; kingdom Metazoa; phylum Arthropoda; class Insecta; order Lepidoptera; family Hesperiidae; genus Agathymus; species Agathymus mariae. The sequence continues at coordinate 7,820 of DWPT01002715.1, read as the reverse complement.
CTTTGTATAGTGGCAGGCTCGCGATTATTGATCCCAATTTCACACATTAGACCCGTTTGAAGTTCTTCACATGGATTATCGTGTATTTTTAATTTGCAATAATGTTTTAGCAGCGAGGGCTCAAGTAGTGCATCTCTATCTTTAAGTCCGGGTAGGGCCTCCAAGGGAATATGCCATGGCAATGCCATTTGTGCTTCGAGCTTGCGTCCCGTTTTTTTTTTAATATTAAAGCGAAATAATAAAATAAAGAAAAGTACAAAATATTATGTTAATAAAATATATTTTTGATAGTTAATGTTGAACACATAAAAAATGACAATTATTTTTAATTTTTATTTTAGCTTTTTACAACTACTGAATGTAACAACAATTTATTTGTGGATACTTTTTGTTATGAATAAATAAATAACTATTATCAAAAATTATTATTAAAAACATTTTTAAAATGCACATACATATATTTAATTATATCAATCAATATAGTGTACCTTACACTGTGATATAGATTAGCATTGCAATGATGTCACTGATTTAGACTGTAAAAAATTCAAAGATTTAAAGACTGTACAAGAAGTACAAAGCTCTGGATTGAGAAGTTCAAGACATAAATTTTTTTTTAGAATTGATTTGTAACAATTTATTTATAACAGTATCAAAATTATGAAGATATTTCAAAATATATTTATATTTAAAAATTCAAGAAAATTTTACGTTAAATCAGAAATGTATGATTATAATTTATATCTTTGAGATTTTTACTCAGAAAACAGACAGCAGCTTTTAAATAACCTTATAAATGTCTGAAAGTAGCAATCGAACATGTAAGGAAAATTTTTGTTAATGCTGTTTGAACTCTTCTCTCTCTTATTTGTCTTTGAGTATGTTAAGAGTTTAAATATTAGCAATGTAATATCACTGCCTTAATAAAATTATTATAAACTATCGTGTCACATATATGTCAATCAATGTATGTCGCTACAGTTGTGCTAAATAAAACCAATTATTTCAAGTAAATCTTCTCATGTAAAACAATTTATTTAGCAAAAAAATGAACAACCACTTACGCCCTGAGCGACCCGAAGCTGATCAGTCATCAAGTACCGACAATGCGATTTCCTGGATACACTGGAGCAGAATGATAAAAGCTTCGAGCAAAATTACGAAATAACAATTATTAGTAAATCACCTTTCTCCGATTATTTTTTGCTTCATACGTTACGTGGAAAACTACAATAATACTATTCAGAAACTAGATACACTCTTTGTCAAGCTGGGAAATGAAGTTTATTCATGATACAAACTCACTAGAAGACAACAGAATCTAGGTGAGATTATAAACAAGTACGTACAAGAGTTGTAATTATCAGCGAAAGACTGCGTTTTCAAAGCCGTTTCTGCTCAACAAAACAAGAGCGAATATGTGAGAGACGTGTTTTTAGCTGGCCTTTCATCGGCTACCATCCGTCAGGAACTTCTAGAAAACACGTCGTCAAGCTTCGATGATGCACGAAAACAAGCTCGCGCACTCGAAATGGCGCAGATTAACAACGGAATTGTTATAATAAAAGACAAAACCAATGAAATATTGGTTTTATTCAACTTAAAATTTGTAAAGCAAACGACAAATAAAATAGTAACATTATAAAACATTCTCCTGAAAAAAGTAGTTCGATGTAAAAGGTCTAATGAAAAGGAAATCAAGGATACAGGAATCTTATCAAAAATCTTCAGCTCGTGTATTTGTAAATGTACTTTGGTGGGCCCCGTACTTTGCTAAAACTATGCCCTCTGGCATGCGCTAATATTGACCATGTGAGTTCGTTTTCGAACATTCTACCGTACTGTAAACCAATCACTGTTAAATCAAGGAAATATTGGCCAGATGATGCCGCATTCATCAGTACGGAATTCAAGAAACTCTTGTATGACAAGATTATTGAGCCCAGCCTAAACCTTGGCGAGCTAAGGTACTGGTCGTATCGAACGAAAATCATAAAAAGAGGATATGTATCGATTATTCATTGACTATTAATAAATTCATACAATTAGACGCGTATCCTTCACAAAGCATCGAAGGCGCTGTGGCAATGGTAGCAAAATTTCGCGTATTCAGTAAAATTGACTTACGGAGTGCTTACCATCAAATACTGATTTTAGAATGGTAAAGACCACTGCCTTCGAAGCTGACAGAAACTTATATCAATTTCGTACTATTCCGTTTAAAGTAACGGACGGAGACGCAGCTTTTCAACATGCTATTATAAAGCAATACTAGCTAGAGAGAAAACAAAAGGCATATATACGTATCTCGACGATATTACTATGTATGGAAAAGACGAAGAAGATCATAACGAAAAATTGAAGCATTTTCTTGATGTCGCTATTCGCTATAACATAACGTTGATTTGAAATTATCTAAGAAGCAAATCGACATATTTGGCTATAATATTCACAATGGCATTTTAAAGCCTTACTGTGACCGGCTACGCCCTCTTTTAGAGCTTCCTGTTCTGGAAATAACTGCTTCCCTTAAACGAGTTCAAGTATTTATTGCACATTATTTGAAATGGGTTCCGAATGTTTCAAGCAAAATTCATTCACTTGTTGCGCATGAAATATTTCCCATGAAGTTGCAAAAGCCTCCGAAGAAATAAATAAAGAAACAGCCAATTCAACTACTGAGAAACTGACGTTTCAAACCATTCAATAGCTGGAACGGAACCCTTACGCAAGAAGGTAGACCAATTTCTTTTCTTTTCTCGGATGCTTTGGATCTGCTATCAATAAATAAAATACATCCATAGTGGAATCTATAAGGAAATAACGACGATTTCTTTGCGGAAGAACATTCCGCCTAATAACAAATCAAAAATCGGTAGCATATATCTTCGACCGAACACATTTGTCAAGAAGAAAAAATGATAAAACACAACGTTGGAGACAGGGGTTACGAGGATGACGCACTGGATACGAACGAAAAATCTACCATTCTCAATCGATGAAGTAAAAGAAACAACATCACCGTGTCGAGTTTGTGCCTAATATAAACCTCGATTTTACAAATATAATGGAACGCTACGTCCCCCTTTGAAAGACTATCCATTGACTATAAGGTACCTTTACCAACCAATTTGCTTATCCCTGCTCAGACCTTACTTCAGATACGGTGAAAGAGAAGTTAACAGATCTTTTTAGTTTGTTTGGAATGCCAACTTATGTTCATAGTGACCGCGGGGCGACATTTTTATTAGAAAAATCTTAAGCAATTCCTGAATAAAATCCATAGCTACAAGTTATATGATACCATACAACGCTCGAGAGAACGGCCAAACAGAAAGGTATCATCTGGAAAACCATAGAATTGGCTTTGAAGTCACCGCAAACCGCCAATTAGCGTCTGGTGGGAAGAGACTCCCAGTTAGACGAGGAAGACAAAGAGGAGGCTCAAAAACAACCTAGCAGAAACGAGAATCGAACTGAACCAATCACGAAGAATCTAGAATAACGTCGCTCTACCAGACAATGTAATCCCCTAGTTCAACTAGATGACTACATATATATGACGCCGGGGAGAATGTGGTGAATGTCAATATTATTATAAACTGTCGTGTCACATATATGTCAATGAATATATGTAGCATACAGTTGTGCTAAATAAACCTATTATTTAAGGAAACTCTTCTCCGTTATATCAGAGTGTTCTTCTAGTTGCCAAAAATTGCTTGATTTTTTAAAGAAAATTTTTAAAACGTCATGTAAATGGAACTGGGGTTTTACATTTTTTAGCTATTGTACTTTTACATTATCCAACCTATCGCGGCAGCGGTGTCACTTTATGTCATTCCTATTAGTTAAAGTGTTGTCATGCAGAGGCAATAAAACTTAAAACAATACTTATCTGGGGTATTTACGAAGGCTGCTTGGTGAAAAATTATTGCAATCTTGCAAAGAAGTGACTTGCGATGTTGAGGGATAACGTAACGTAATGTTGAAAATGAATAAATACCATGCTTGAGATGGAAATCTTTTTAATGACAAAAGATGAACTCATTATTCCTGCAAGTGATGTAATTTCAAGTGAATCTGAAGAATAATAATTTGACCAACCATGATTTGAATCCTCAAGCAAAATGACTAAGTTGAATACTTTGACTCAGATTTTAAAATTAACTAATAAAAACAATGTATATTTGGTGATTATAGTTTTTCATTACACCCAATTTATCCTAATTACTTGATTTATCTATACATGATTTTTAATTTCATAGATTCTCAAATATATCGTATCATACTATGGGGTGGAGGAAAATAAAATAATAACGAGTGAAGTGCTCGATAATAATTTATTTGTTTTATTAAAAATAAATATAAAATATCATACACTTATTTGAAGTTTATGGTAATACTATGTTTAGGTCAGTGGCGCCCTCCTTTTTTTACGACCTTGATAGACTATACACGTTTTCATTTGAATAGGTGTTTATTTTCGACCATACTTACTTAAAACTCACTTTAAAGTTTAATGTAATCGCTTGACAGTAACAATTGCAGACTAATTAAAGATTGTCAACATCAGTTAGATGTAGTTGACCCTAAACATCATTTCCCGGAAAATTCGTTCTGAAATAGTTGACTATTTATATAAAAAAATGTATTTTTTATTCCCAGGGTTCTAAATTTATTGCCTTGACCTTTTTTTTATAACCATTTATAGAAAAAATGTTTCACCTTCTCTAAATTACTTCTTTTTTGTGTATAAGTTTTGCTGATTGTCTTCGTTAAGGTTTACAATATTTTATAAATGTGGCAACATTATATTAGGTACTACTCCAGTATTCGTGTGTAATATATTTGCCCAAAAAGGATTATTTTAAAATTAAATTATTTTTTTCATACTTTTAAAAGTGAACTATTGTTCAGCCTATTTATTATTGAGAGTAAAAAATGATAACTTAATTTCATCTGTTTTTTCCTTACGACAAGGTAATAAATTGGTACGAGTATCCGAATAAAATTATGAAGATAACACGCCGCGGATTGAAAAAAATTAAAAATTGTGAACGAGGTTGCTTGACTGCGTGTCACGTTGGTTTTGTTCTGTGCCAGAATAATAAAACGCGTTAGTTTATGTTTGTTCTAAGTTCAATGTGTTGTAATTGGAATTAAAAAATATCTAATAAAAGAAGTGTGTCGAACAAGGTTTTTGCCGATTCGGCACCCAATATTTACCAAATAAAGTATATCTATTTCTTCTACCTGCCGTTCGTACTGTGCGACCGTGAAGGTTGAGAATGTTACGTCATTTTGTCTCTAGTGTCTGATATGGACTTATTTATATTTCTTCCTAAGTGTGTTAAAGTGATTTTTGCGAAGAAAGGATTACTTGGAGTGAATAGTTCATGTGAGTGTCGTAATGAATTTTAACAATTCTAAGCTCGCTTAGACCGGCTGCGACAAGATGCCGCCATGTTATTTAGTTTTGCTGTCAACCTCTGATCGGATCGCAGTTAGCCCTGATAGGTACCCTTGAAGAATTTAACTTTGTGTTGAAACGTGAGGTTCTGCGTTTTTGTGTATACCACGTAAAAACTATGAAGTTACAGTTACATGGCAATGAAGGAATTTACCACAGATTCGCCGATGGTTTTGTTTACTGTCGTTTATTGACTGTCAATGTAATGACGTCATTGTAATAGTTTTGACCACTATCTGTTATTAAATCATTGGTTGAAGGACAAATTATTAGTAAACTGAAATTAAATTTCAACCATATTGTGACAAAGAAAGTGAACATAAATATTGTCAATGATTTTAGTAGCTCAGTTTCTGATGAAATGTGCTCCACTTGTCATTTAGAGCTAACGACAAATACACAACTGCAATTACCGAATCACAATCAATAATATAATGCACTACCAAAGTGTACTAACCAAAACCTTAAAACCTGAGTGAATGGAAGTAAACACAGACTTAGACTATTCTATTTTTATCTTGAGGGTTCATTGATGCTAGTCAGTGATCAAATTGATTTCTTATAGGAATCTAATTAAATGTAATATTGGAATATTAGTTGGGTAACCATCACAATAATAAACACTTGTCCGTACATCATTATCAAGTTGTGAGTATTTATTGCATTGTTTTATTGATATTAATAGCAGTCTTCAGTGTTTAAGTTATGTAGTAAGTTTTGGCTGTTAGAATTACTGACATATACAGCATTCTACCACCATATTTATTGTTAATAATTACAAAAAATATTGGACATCCATAAGTGGGAGTGACCATTTACCATTGGGTGGTCTGTGTACTAGTTTGTCAGTTATTTACATAGTTGATTTAATACTTTGCTAAAGTAATTTTGGGATTGAAGATTACTGAATTCTTTAAAATCAGTTTAACTCATCAGTAGTGAATTTTTCCTTAACAAAGAGTTGATTATACTTTGAAAAACATGTAAATTAGTTTAAGCAGGGATTGAAGAGATAGCTGGCACTGTTCCTATAATTCCTGCTCCTATAATTCAACTGACTTCTTTTGTGCAGTGTGTGGTCATTTTTGTATCTTGATGCAATTTTATTACTTACTTGAAACACAGCTGCTATCTTCAACTGGTTTGTGATGGTTTGGATTTCAATATTGTTGAGTTTGAATTACAGATTATAAATCTGCGTTTGCAGTCACTTTAAATGATAAATGGGAAATACAGCTCTACTTTGAATATTAAATGAAAATTTTTCCCACAATAGAAATGTTGAAACCAAAAATAATGCCATGCATTCCTCAATAGTATTCAATCCAGATGCATGTTTGATACTTCAATCAATACATGTAGTGCTGATGGTACAATAGGATATCCAGTATCAAGAAAAAATTTTTGAAACGTTAAAAAAATCACTTGATATTTGAAGTACAGAGTTGTCTGTTCCGAGAGATGACGATTTCATATTTAAGAATCTACTAAGGATACTGTGGTCTGATGTCTGCACTGAGATATTGATGTACCATCGTTTCATAGTTCTAATCTGATGTTTTTAATCAGATCATCATCATACCTTCAAAATTGGGATTCTAAAATACTTAAATAATAAAATGGGGTATAAATATACATGATTGTATATATATATATATATATGTCTTAGACTTGTATGTAATTATTTATGTATTATGATTAAATGTACTCTAAAAGTTACTATCTATCTATTACTCTACTGTTTAAGTTTTTTCATTCTTCCCATTCAATATCTGGTAGAAAATGCAATAAACTCACCATTTGTACAGTTTTTATTTTATTTGTGGTGAATAAAATGTACATAAATAAATGAGAAGTATCTTCAAAATTTTTCTACAATGTTTGGTAGCAAGGGTGGGTTACTTGGCTGTGCATATATGGATTTCTAAAGTTTATCCAAACTCATTTTGATTTAGTTATATTACTTGTCCACAACTATTTTCACTCGAAGGAAAAAACCATATATGATTAACCAATTGCAGCAACTTATGGGCTGATATAATATTATCAACCAATCCTTAAGGCCAAGCCAGCTTCTCTGCTTGTTACAGGATATCCTCCTAAAAAACCTTTGAAATGCTTCTTATTTTTTTTTTATGCTTCAAGTGACAGAACCAGTAATAAATAGGTCTGGCACTTCTATCTTAACATGATAAATGTCTTGATACCTTTAGGGAGACAAATGCAGGTGGCAGTTACAGCTTGCTATTGGGTGGTCCCTCTACTCATTTAGTAATTGATAAAAATTATATTACAGTGTAAAATAACTATATGTGATGAGTAGGCTTCATTATTATTTTCTAAAGGA
>DWPT01002714.1:0-15677 GCA_018251895.1 Agathymus mariae mariae | reverse complement strand
CAGGAGAGACAACGCCTCATTCGTTGCTTAGCAGGGTGCATCTCGTACAGGCGCGGTTGACTTGGCTTCAAAGTAGGTTTGAGCGCCATATACCTTGGTAATAATCCTATGTTACTTTAATTCAATGGTTTTGTTCTGGATGTTCCCAGATGCTTGAGTTGTTCCAATACACGTCGAGCACCTTATCTATTTATACCTTTTATCTATCCTGAAACACCTAAACTAAACACTTAAGGTGTACTTATTAACAACCTATATATATTATATTTATTTACCTTCATGACACATGAATTACTATGACGATACAGGTTGAAACGGTTCTAAATAGAAAACTTTATGTACTTACTGATAGGTGTACGTAGGTCAAGTTCACGCCACTTCATCCAGGAGATTATGTTCTTACTGTAATCTACCGTCATCTTGATAGCCACAGCTCACAGGTATTACCTCACGCTCACTATACTCATACTCACTACATAATTTATAACCTTATACTTAATGACTTCATGGCGTACTATAGCAACAAAATCATAATTGACATAAGCCAAAATTAGAACGTTTTTAGAAGCTTATAAATAACGTTTTTAACTAGTAGATGATTTGTGGATAATATTTTGAAATATCACCAAGTAAACATCGCTGAAATTACTCTTAGGTAACAGGTACATAGACCCCAATATGAGTATCATCGGAATTGAATTGGCTGATAATAAAAAGCCCAGCAACCGTAGTACCTGTCTCCATCACCTTGTTCGTTCAGTATCACGCATACGCACGGAGAAGATTGGTACATTTTAACGTAATTTTCAAAATGAGGTATTTTTTGATCAGTACAACTGCCAGTTCAAGTTAAAATTGCAAAGCCTTTACCCTATTCTAGGTTTTGTTTTTGACTACCTTTATTTCACGATAAATCTAATAAATTCATTTTGTCTCTCTCTGCAATATTCGACTGAAGTGAAATTTTGTAGTTGATATCTCCGTCTTCTTCTTCTTAGCATGGCGATGGCAAATATAGGACACACATTGCACCATATCAAGTGAGCCAACCTCTGCACAGTACCGCATGAACAGCTCACATCGGTATTGTGTAAATATCCCCAATTGGCCATGTCTTCCTTTCTTCGAACGATTTGCCTCCGAACCCTGCCTAGACTTTCAAACTGGCCACTGTAACTCATGTTCAGGAGGAACTTTATCTAAAAGCTGAAGAAAGGGAGACGGCAACCTCACTCTCTCTCTCCAGAGTTTACAATTCGCTTCTTTCTTCTTCCTTCTTTCGGATGGATAACGAATCGTGCAATTTATATCAGAATAAAGATATTACACTGTTAGGTCATCGTTGTATACATTACAAATCTTATAATGCAATGGACTCATAAGCCTTATTAGCATGATAATAGCGCAGATGGTAATTGGAATACGCTATCAAGATTCCGTCTGGATTACAGTCACTTGACCGATGGCTGTACATATTTGATTAAGAGTGAAAGGCATCGTATGTAAGCAAACCATGATAATAATAAACCAATAAGTAGTTGAATTTGCAGTGGTTGTCGATCTCATTTGTGTTTGGTAAATATATGTAATTTATGAATAATAAATAAATGTATATAATTCAATGAATACAAGTTTTATACTAATGACACTAATTATCAATAAATTTGTTACTGATTAGATTTTCTTTAGTAATGATGACTATGATAATGATATTTAAAAGTGTTTGATGTATGATAAGACCATGATATATAATTATATAGAATCGGTTTACGGGTTGGTCTATCGTTTACATGCGGTTGTCTGCTACGCGTAGATGATGCGTTCGTTTTACGGACATCGCTGGGCAGTTGTAACCACTTATCCACAGGTGGGTCGACCGCTCGCCTGTCGTCTCTTGGTAACCAAGAATTTGTCAGCAGGTACATTATTATTGTTACGATATTTTTTGTAGTTAACATGAAGTGAATGTTATTGATTCCTTATAATTGCAGCTCTTCTTGATTAACAATGAAGACAAATTTAACTGAAGAGGCTTCAAGGTCTACATTTGCCTTAAAGAAACATGAGAGAACCTTCTAATCTTTCAACCGCCGTTGCAGATGCTTTATCATTTCAAGAAAATTATAGCTTAACTGTTCCGAAAATTAATTAAATCGAAAATATTAACACTTCTTGTATTTAATACCGTTGAGACACATACCCATAAGAAACCAAGAGAAACGTTTTAAATCTTTTTTAGTGTATTATTATTATAAGACAGAAATACATTCTAACCACAGCTTATTTATACGTTGTTTCTTTATTTATTCACATTAACGATAAAAACTAGTATTCAAATGGAATGTAAGTATACGTTTAAACTTTAAACATTCACATGTACACGGTAAAATTATTTGAATCCCTTGTAATAATTAACTTTTGCATCGAAACCTAGAGGCGTGTGTTTAAGTAATAAGTACATACGTAAAGGTGTGTTATCGCGCCGCCATAAATAATCGTAAATCTAGACTGTTATCAATGCCACTGTATTTACAACTAGATACCAATCACTGGGAAATTATATTTATCAAACCCACGAATATTATCATTCAGATAAGCTTTTTAAATAACTAACAACGGTTTTTGTAGTTTAAAGATTTGCCGATATTGATTTGCCTGTATCACTAGCTTTGGGCTACGCATTCATAGTTTGCTTTTAAGTTATATCTAGGACCATTTATATTAGGTCACAAAAGCTAACAAACAAGGTAGTTCCTCACATGTACCAGAATGCAAAAATTTTAATGGCTTTGGTGGATCATAAAACGAATTTTTCAAAATAATCTGTAGTGAGTAACAAGCTTTATTTTTATTTTGTAAATTTGACTATTTTCATCACTACACTAGCGACTCGCTTCGGTTTCACTCGGATGCAATTTGCTAATGATACAATCGAGTAGTGCGCTTAGCAAAAAATATTACCTACGTTAATTTTATAATGAAAAGAGATTTATCCAACCGTATTTTTTATTAAACGTAACTCTAAAACTGATTATTGCAATTATTAAGAGCTTCATACATACGTATCATCCGACTTTCCACGACGATACTTCAAAATAATTATTTCATACAATTTCTATCCCTGAGAACATGAACACAACGGAAAAAATATTCAAATCGATCGACCCATTTTCCGGTGACGATGGCAAGTTTTTTATATTTATATAGATAGTTAACTTACTTATATATTATCTGTCAAATTCTATATTTTTTTCAAAAGTATTGGTGTATGAGGGTGAGTACTCTGTACTGGAAGCAAAAATTACGTGCTACGTGTCACGTGCATTATTAAACAACTTTGAATTTGACTTTGACATAATTTATGTTGCTTTCAATATCACAGGGAAGATGATTCGACGGATTCGAAAGAAAACAACATTGTTATAACATAGGTATGCCAAACGCCCTAAATTTACTCTTCCAAAATTCATTTATGTAAATAAGTCTATTTGTCCTACTTACTCTTAATTTATTCCTATTGAATATTCAAAACTGTATCTCCTCAATATTCATTTAATTTTATAATAAAGAGAATGGGAACTCATAGGATGATGTTAAAATCTTGGACAATAATACTTATTGTGTTACGTTTTCATTGGGGATAACAACGAATTTGGCATTTGTAGTACAAACCTAAAATAATTAACATAAAACAAGAAGTGTGTTTACTTTGCGTTTCATTATGAGGTACCTAAGCATCTTTGAACCAACTAGTTGGCATCTAAAAGCAAGCAAAGTACCATACCGTTGGTTTTATTTTTACATAGAAATGTTTTTACGCATTCCGGTCTCTATTGAACTATTACTTAGGAATCAGCGTCGGAGTAGCTAGTACAATCCGCAGATTGACTTTTCATTATAATAATTATCTTCACACAAAACAGTATCATTATAAAAATGGCCAGAAATTTCGAGATTGACATGTCCATAAAATTTTAAATTTCCTTAGTATCCGATAACTCTTTACAATAATATCGAACGTTTAGTATACTTCATTATTTTTATTTGTAGCGTGACTTCGAATGAGGCTAAAAATCCCTCATATAACGGCTCGTCTCGACTTCGTTTAGGTCAAGCAATTAATTATTATACATATTCAGTTGATATATAGCCTACATCCATTCGAAATGATATACCTTCCAAATAGTAAGCCAACTTTTCAAATATCTGCCGTGCTTTCGGAGATTACTTTCCGCATATACACAAACCTTAAAAATTCGCACTCTCTTTTTATAATATTAATATAGATAGGCATATAGACACATTATATTGTTTGGAGTGAGTTATTATGAAATCTTAAATTATATGAAGAAATAAAACTCAGTATGACTGACCTAAATAACACGCGCGCATGGTCAACCTACAAGCCTAAAGCATCCCTATTATTAATCATTTCTCTATATTTTAATAAAGCAACATTATGCAGACAGAAGTCGTGACGACAATGGGCGCGATCTTAAGGAAGGTCCCACGGGGAAGGCTTTACAATAATTCAGGATTCGAATGCCTCCATTCAGATGATGTATTTTGTTTTTGAGAAACATTTTGGTACCCTGGAACTCTGAACACAAAACGTTAGGAACTAAAATATTGATATACAGCGTAATCTTTTCCGTTTATATGTTAGCCTTTGAAATCCTCCAGCAGTATTCATAAGACGTGAAACATCTCTTTTGTCCTACAAGAGTAAAGTTAAGAAATATTAGACGCAATATCTTTTTAACTTACCTTCAAAATTAACTTTTCATCTCGTTGTTTCTACTCGTATGACTTTTTACATCCTTTATTAGGTAAATCGAATATTCGCCTATTCAGAATTATCTTGCAACATATCATCGATCGGTTGTCTTGAACCGCTCTAACCGAAATACACATAAATATCTATTGTGTGCACCTTTTAATATATAAATTAACATGTACGGTTATATTTTATGTATATATCTAGTGCTGTACCCACAATACACTGTCTTGTGTTGTATAAGTACAAATATACAGGTGTTACGTTATTTTACGATGACAGAAGAAAATCTAGACGTTATTACGGATATCCAACGTTGATAAAATAGTTTTTTCTTTCGTTTGTATAGTACACACATAGTATTATAACCGTAATAAATACTCATGACATTTTTATATTTTATACCAATATTTCGATATGACAACTTGAAAACTGACATGTTATAGTCTCTATTGACAGGAGAGTATATCGACTTTACAAACCACTGGATTCCACGTTCGAGCCGACTTAATTGCATCTTCGCTGTAATTTTGTTTTAAATATTCCTTAATGTCTATGACTTTAATCACCATTACTAGTACCTCTTTTAGTAGTGCTGGAGTTTAGCGCAGTTCTTTTTTTATGTCAATAGTAGACACACGAACAGACGGACCAACTGATGGTAAGTGGTCACACATTCACAACCATAACAGCGATGTTGTCCACGTTGCAGATGTGGACATACAAACCCATAGACATGTCTTAATCAATGTGCACTTTACCTATTTTTACTCTATCAGTATACAGCTTTAGTTTTAAATTAAATGTTGTGTACCCATTAGAACGTATTACGTGGCATATTATTATTTTTCGAATAAATTTTAAGCTCAAATTTAACAAATTTGATCAAATTTTGTCTTGTGAAAGGCTGCTCAAAGACACCCCGCAGTAATTAAGAGGGTTGCAATAAGCCTGTAAAAACAAGTGACGGACGAACTGGAAGCACCTTCGGGCCTAAATTAATTTAGCAAAGCCTCGGGAACTTCGCAAATTGAGATCTTATCTTTTAATTCGATTTCGACCGACCGTTGTACATTTATCAAATCGTGGACAATTTCAAGCGAAACTAAAAGCTTTCTTGTACTATTCAGAAATTAAGAGTATTCTGTGTTTACCATATTTTTAATGTAGTTTTATCATCTACTTTTATAAACAATAACATTCATTGGCTGGTAGTTATTTAATGTTTTATGTTTATAGCCTTGAATAGCAAATATTAAAAATCCCTTTCATGTAGCGAATTCCTTAACGGATACCTAAATTGCGGGACTGACAATTAGGTTATGTCTACCTACCGGCTAAGGTGCTCACTCTCCACCGAGAGTATTCATCCTCGTTACTCGTATTCGGTATCAGGAGTACGCTCTAGCATTCCTCCACTATGCCGATGGTGTTCGTTCTTTTTGGGATCCACTCTCAAGGTCGGGATGGTGTCAGGGTTTCTTCATCTTGTTTTCATCAAGGACGCGTAGGAACACTGCACGCGTTATCATAAAACCTTTATTACTGACAATATACACCCATGTATCCGACACCTTGGCTCCATTCATGGAGGTACAAGGAGTGCTTGACAGACACCACCAATATCCGGCGACTACACGACCTAATAAGGAAATCCACATAAACGACCGACGTCCCATTACCTCTCGCTTCAGACTATCCGTATGATTATGGTTAAAAGCGAAGAGACGTCCCCAATTGCTATAAAGAGCCCACTACAAGACGAACGACGAAATTGCAATGACAGCCACGACAATGGGACAATGGGATCTGAGTTGGGCTATCACCGCGTGGAAGTTCCGTTCTTTCAGTTGCTTTGCCGAGGGTTTTTACGATCTCCGAACACCATGCATACAAGGGCTCGTGGGCTCCGGCCTCGAAATCTCAGAAAGGGCACGCCATAAGCACACACGCCGCAGTAATATGACCTCGACAGTCATCAGGGATAGACATATTGACCGCATCACTCCTAAGTTCAGGCAGTGACTACTGTCTTTGATATGCCGGAGATTAGGCATACATTTAATGCAGGCTACTACACCGATACCATGAAAGAACGTAAAAATTGGGCTACATATTTAACAATTAACAATAAACAACTATGAAAGTAGTACATACTTACTATTTCTCCACCCGGAATGAATAGTCAATGAAACTAAGGACATCTAATTACTGGAATCAATAAAGTTCCCATCTCAAGTTAATGGCATAGTTAGACTCAATCACACGCTCCATGGAGCGAAATATAGTTCGGTTGTTACTTCCACTACATATAATTACGATTGAATTTATGGCCCGTGTTGTACGACTCGGAAAGATAGATACAGTTAGGTAACAAACGGAATTTATTTGCAAGTTAATTACTGCTACTAGTATTAGTAACGTAATTATTAAATAAGTAAAATAAGTGTGGACATATAACAAAAATTAATATAACAATACGTTACGAATGTTAAGAGAGTGTGATACTGATACTACGTCCGGAGCCAATGATCGTGCGTCACAATGCTACTTGTACTTGGATGGATCCTGGAAGTCTTCGCTGTGCTTCTCATAAATCGCAACAGGTTCTGAGGCGGCTGAACTGTCAACTAAAACCATCAAACTTTAGAATTAAATAAAGTGAGATTATCATACTGAAATACTATTTTATAAAAACACAGTTTTAGTTAAATGACCTACAAATGAAACCTCGTTAACATAACCAATGTTTAAACATGACGAGACAATATCAGATTAACATAATTCTAAATCCGGTCATACCGCGTAAAATCAATCAATGCCTCAAAATGGGAAAATTAGCGTGTAATATTTCCTGTTACAATTATAAATGCCCTCGTTTCCAGCCAAAATATTGTCGGAAGCTGGGAATTGAATGAGGATGGGAGGATAGATGCGGCGGGCACGCGTCGGCCACGCGGCGGCCACGCGACGGGTCTGCGGCGACACGATCCTCCCGCCCTGTATTAACCATCCCTCGCCTGCTATTTATTTTACAACTATCCTCTCGTTTAAGCTCTTGTCACCGGACGCAACACCAAGCAAATTCCGTTTAGATTTCATCAGTAAGGGTGTGTGTACTTCCTCGGACGCCGCTCCCCGGCCCGACGCGGCGTTCGCTCACCAAACACCCCAGATTGCATTATTGTTTAATTGTGTCGAGTGCTTTCTTTTGTGAATGCACAATGAGAACGTTCGAGGAGCAGTCTTGTTTTGTAATTGGATTATTTTGAACCCGTCGATTGCCTTTCGATTACATGCGAGTTATTTTTACTATTTTTGGTTTTTTTTCTTGTTTTTAACAGGACAGAGGTTTCACTGGCTTATTATAAATTTTCGGTTTACCAGATTCAGGGATACTATCTTTGTGAATGGTTTGTTCAGTTGAAATATATGAACATTTGTTTATGGGGAGTAAGTAATACATTTTCGCTCCGAGATAAATCATTCTTAAGTACAAAGTAATAACTTTTTTATCAAGCGTCTTATAAATTTTTCATATTTACCTTGTTCAGTGTGAATAATTATATCCATACGTAAAACCGTAAGAAACAGCACAATAGTTTCTGATATCATCACATACGCTATAAAGTCACACACAGCTTGCGTATGTGCTCTGTTATCAATTTCGCATATCAAACTTAAAGAGAAAGAAAAGTGTGCGCCAGCTCCATACAGCCAGTAATACATATATAATGTATATAGACGCTGTATAGTATTGTTTAAATAAACATATACATACATATTATACAGCATACTTACGGGGTGTATATAAGTATTCACATACATGAGTTTACGCATTTTAGTTACTCGCGACAAAATTTCACTTATCATAATTTTTCCATACCAAGGGCCTTATATATAAATCGATTCTTAATAAACTTAAGTAAGCCTTAATAAAAATACAATTGAAATTAAATTGATCTTTAATAAATTGAAAGAATAAACAGTATTTAAAACGATTCAAATTGTTAATAATTAAATGTTTTTATAGATTAAAAGAATATGTAATATAATTATATGAATATGTGTATAAAAAATAAACTCAATTTTATTTTAATTGAATTTTAGTAACAACCTATATAAAAATCAAAACAGTTATATATCTGTATCGTCCAAGTCCATTAAGTAATATTGTAAATCAATAAAAATGATGGTGCAGATTATAAAAGCGGAATCATATAGCGTGCGAAATGCCGACCTGAAGTAATACTGGCCGGCCATACATCAGCCGCATCTATTCTAATGTTAATGCGGCCGCGATATTGTGGCCGTCCCTTCTATAACAAATGTTTATTTTATACACAACGCCACTAACAATAGTGTGCAAATACCTAAACACCGTAAATGGCGCCGCAATGCGATTTAGATGATAATGCCCCAGAAATAATAATGGACGCGCAATTCTGTCTGTTTATTCGCGGTTTTGATGTAACATACATTATGGTTATTCTTTTAATTGCCACTACACGGCTTGAAACCATATTGTTAAAGTTTGATTGCGTTTATTGCCGGTAAGTTCGAAGTGGACTCGAGTTGCATATAGCATATACAATATCCATACTACTGTGTAAATCTGTTGAGATTTTCGTGTATATCTCGAGATAACTCAAAAACGACTTGACCGATGGTAATGAAAATTGGTATGTAGAGAGAACATGTGATTGCGCAGATGATAGGCTATATGAAGACTATATATATATATATATATCTGTAATGTCTCTCTGTCTGTACATTCCATAGTTTTGTCAAATTTCATGATCACGTGTTCTCAGTACATACCAATTGTCATTACATAAGATCGGTCAAGCCGTTTTTGAGTTATCTCAAGACATACAGAGAAGCTCTATATATTTATAACTTATAGTATAGATGTAATTATATATATCGGCGCATTTTTATTTTATTATAGATTTACTCGACTTTTTTGTATTTTCTGGTAGAATCGTCATTAGAACTTGTTTTGAATGGTCCTTAAAATCCCGGTAATTCGTTGTTACAATTATAAATAGGTTCAATTTATTTAATGCATTGAATATAATGTTAAACAAAAACGATTTCATGTAATTTTACAGAATTTTCTTTTTTAATTTCCTTGCTAGTTTTTGCCAGAATTGCTTTTGAAAACGAAGCCGAATTAGTTTTTCCTGTGTAAGTCTTAACATCCCTTAGAAACTGGTTATTCTGAATAATTTAAAACAAATATATCAAGTTTTAAATTATTACAAGATCGGGACAAAAAGTTACATATAATTATTGTCATCTGATTTAAGATAAGGAGTTAAAATTACCAAAAATCTTCGCTTAATGCTCGACAATATAAAATGTATTTTTTTTACATAAGATAAGTTAATGTTTGACAACAATCCCACCTGATGGTAAGTGGTGACGAAGTCTAAGATGTTGAGCACACTAACTTATAATAGCCTATAAGAGGTGTAAATATATACGAGTGTCTAATATAATTTCCCTCTAATAAAATTATAAGTTTAGAATAAAATTAATAAGGTATTATAGGTGGCTCTAGCTTCTTAATTCACACAAATATAATAGGTCAAAGATCAGTGTGATTTAGTGACGTACCTATAGTTTTTGGGTGTCACAATGTTTGATATTGTACCCTTAACTATGGACCACTGATAATCAATTAATCTTAAATAACTGGCAATAAAGCTACGAAGGTAATAAGGTAAGGTTGTAGATAATATTATAATCACCGTTAAATAATAGTTAACCTGTAATTGTTAATTGAATCATGTATACTATCAACAACTATCCTACTAGAAATAGTGAATGACGTCATTAGCAATTTAAAACTGAAGATTGTTGGAGTCATTAGGGATTCAGAGATCGTGAAGATTTTTAATTAGTATACAAGTATAATTAATTACATTTACTTCGTGATTACCTTTTACCTTATGATACCCTATTACCCTTTGATTTCCTTTAACTATTTAGGTAACTTTTATATAAAGGTGTTTTAATTTGAGACTAAGACCACCTTTTTACGAACTCTGGGATCGAAGGATTTGCTGATTTTAGTGGAGGTTAAAATAATTATTTGACATTGTATTGAGGATTCTAACTCAGTTCTGATATTTAAAGTTACCTAAAGTGACGCGAAGCCCAGGTGTTAGTATCGTAGTAATAATAGAAGCAATTTACTTTGGTCGCGCCGGTGCTGGCGTTAGGTTTTGAAAGCGGAGATTAAGGCTCAGTTCATTAACTACAGCGGTTTGCGGGTAAAGACAATATATTCAGGATATCAAGGAAATGATGATGTCATTTTAATAGTAGTGTCTATGCCATTTCGAAGTTAGTTTTCAAAACCTTTTTGGTATTTCTAAATTTGATGGTGATAATGACATAAAGATTATAAACTAATCTGTATAGACTGAGGCTGTTTTAAACAAAAGTTAAATACAATACAATACATTTATACCACTAATGGTTACATTAACAAAATTAAAGCCTATTATTTTGAATCAAAAACAAGCATTTATCAGTCACATTAAAGCCTGTACCCAGCGGGAATTGATCCAAGAAGTTTTCGCTACACAATATTATCATGGCTGTAGAGTTTAAGCCAGTTCTCTACATAATTATAACAAGAGCCGTGGATAATAAGAGTTCTGTAACTGTTCTAGTTAAACGTAAATCAGAAGTTGCAAAGAACTAAATATCTGTTTATGAAGTAATCAGAGAATGAGTACAAATCCAATTATCTTCGGGTCCGCCGGCAACCTAACCGGCCGGTCACTTAATTCAACTCATTCTTCCTCTTGCAATCTTTTCGACGGCCCGAGTATACCGTTAAAAGTATTTCCAAATGTATAAATAATTTACGAAACGAGGACATAAAGTTTGCGGAGCGACCCCCGCATGCAAATCGAGTTGAAAGAAAGAAGTGTCCGCGACAGAATCGCCGTCTCGTTCTGGCTCAGTATCTATCACCGCACATTGAAGCGAGACAGACGACTGAGTAGATTATCGTCGGAGTAGGAGCGAGAGAGAAGTTGGTAGTTGCGTTCGGATAAGTGAATCAGTGCCCGCGCTCGCTATTAAATCAGGGCGCGGGAGCGGGGAGGCGCGCGTGCTAAAATGCTCTTTATGGCGGGTGGGGTTTTGTTTGCCGAGGGCGGTTTCTGAACGATTACTCGCAGTTCGGTATTCGCGGCGACCGCGGTGCTCACTAGTCACTCAGTGCCGCGGGTCGCGAGTGCTCGCGTGTTTCTGAACGTACGGAGGATGTCAGCGCGGTGACCGCGCTTTCTCGTACGAGTTAGGCGGGAAAAGTTCCCGCCCACAACGCAACAAAATATTTTCCGACGCGAATAAGGTAATAAATTAACGCAAGTTTATCTATTCTATCTAATTATGCTGTTTATTATCTATGTCTTTGAAATTAAATTGGAGACTTTGTAAAACTTAAACTTTTTATGTATTTTTCCACTGTACAGTGTGAGTTGAGTTCATCGTGAATTTCGAAATTTAATAGCGTGGAAATTCGCAGTAACCTTAAAGTTTACCTTAGTAATCAAAATAAAAATTTGCACCTACTAAAACAAAGATGATTCGTGTTTCCGAAGATTGAAAATGTCCCTCAAGCCGGAAAAAAATTTGAGCCATTCAATCGTAGTTTACAAAGCTAAGTTAAGTGTAACAAAGAAAAGAAAGAACGAAAGAAGTGTAAGTGCTTTAATATATTTTTTTATTTTAATAATATGTGCATATATTTATATAATTGGATAAGATACTACTGGAAAATCTAAGATACCGAGGTAGAGAAAAAAATGTTTATGAGATTTTGTGATTGACCTTTACACTAAAGTTTTATATTTAAAGCTATCAACAACAACAACAACAACAGCTATCAACAGAGCAAATATATTTTGTTCTAATTTAAACATAACAAGACATTTCACACACAAGATTCTTCATTAATTTTTTGTTTCCTTAACTTTATTTTTTAATAATTCAAGAAAAATCATTATACGGACATATTTACGAGTTAGGTATATATTATTTATCTATCACATAATACTTTAACTTTTTAAGGGATATGTATATAAATATATTATTTAAGCATATTTTTGAATATTGAAACTAATATTTAAAACAAATTACAAAAACAATTGATGTTACGATACGTTAGTGGATGCAACACGCAGCGCGACAGACTGATATGAGTATATTTAAACTGTCATTTGCCAATTGTACTAATATTATAAAGAGAGAATTCGAATTTTGTCAGTTCATGTATATGCGGATGGTAATCTCCGGTATCACGGCGCCTATTTAAAACATTATTTTGCCATATTAAAAGGTACATTATTTCGAATGGAAATAGGCTATATATAAATATATTCAATTTTTAAACCTAAACGAAGTCGGAGCAGGCTCTTAGTACATTATAAAATGTTAATACATTGTTACATACTTAGAAAGAAGTAAGGGGAATTGCGTTTTGATGCTAAAGATATACTTATTAAAGTATAGAATTTTTATTAATTACAACATAATTAATGCGTTAATAACATCTGCAGTTCATGTTACAAGATTAAAATATTAGCTTTTTAAAACAGTAAATTAAATTATTAAAGTTATAATACCATCGTAGAACATACAGTAGTGTTTCGCTTTGTTCAATATATAAATATATATATATATGAAAATATGACAAATTATTATAAATAATTGAGGAACATAAATTTGTCTAGAAGGAAGGAAGGTCTTGTCTCTGAGGAAAATAATTTAATTACCAAACCCAAAATTGATACACAATGAAATAATACTGAGCAATCTTAACTATATCTATGAGCAAATATTTTCGTAACGTATTATTGTAAGTTTGTACCTACTGTAAACGTCAGCGACGGCTCCCGTGACGTCACACTGCACATGGTCTCAATCAAGCATTAATAGAATAAAGGCCAATAAGGCGCAGCTACCAATGAGCTCAATTACCAAGCAAGTCTTATTGTATTGATATGCAATCGTAGCCGGCGCCCGACGCAATTGTTGTGGCGCTATGTGGTATTTGTGCTGTCTAATAATATTATTATTGACTGTAGATCAATAACACGCTGCCGCGGATCGCGAGCATGTACGAAGATCAATATTACCGAGTTGATCATTAATAGCTTCCTCGTATGCTTTGGATTGGTGAAGCGGACGGCCCAAGGGGTTGTGTTGAAAGTAAATGCTATCATAAATCCTAAGGTATCACCAGGTAGAAGTCGTTACGTCATGTCGGAAGCCGTACGGTCGGCATAATAATTATCCATGCTTGGATCGATACATCCTCCCCAATTTCGAGGAGAAATAAGTATTCCTCTGCGATTCGCTTGAATCTTGCTTTGAATTTTAGCTGGGAACAAATCAGATGGATTATCAGTCCACATCAAATACGTCATTGTAAGCAGTTTGCTTATCTGTTTGTAAGCGGACAGTAAAAACGTAAATTTATTCAGAGAATGAAGCAAAAAGCGCTACGGAAATGCTACGCCGCTGCTACGAAATTACATAGTACAATTAATGACTGTAATACTTTTATACGGTTTCCGAAAGCAGATTTCTACATCTGATTAGTGTAAAACTGGAATGCGCATTATATGCAAAACTCACTAAGCTCAATGATTAAGTAGCATATAATTGGATTCCCTAAATATTACAATATTAGGTAACCTCCTCAGTCGCTTACCGAAATGTTATTGTAGTTCTAGTTAATTATATGCAATTAAAGTTGGAAAGCTTTACACTCCAGAGAAAGGTCCCAATTGGATGTCACCAGCAGAAATTACAGCTTTTATTTATCGAGTTTTGAGATATTTCTTTTCGTCTACGTCATATTGTACCGCGCGCAGCTGCTGAATATTAGTTACGAGTTTATGTCATGACTAAATGCGAGTTAGTTCACTTAAATAGGTATTAGTCATAAACAATATGAATATTATATTTTTTGTATCACTCTATCTCACCAAAGAAACCATCGCAAGAAAGTCTGTTAATAAGAGCCGTATGTATATAATTATTTCGTGTACGTAGTCTGTAGATCATCTTAGACGAGAAACGAAGAGATGAGCCACTTTATGGTTAGTGATCTCGCCTTTTATAGGCGTCCATTACGCCGTAAGCATCACCTAGGTATTACCAGCAAAGAAAAAACTTACTGATATATAATATAATCGGGATTGAATTGGATGGAACAATCTTGATACTTCTAACAGGAGAGACCATTCAACGCAGCTTCGTCTGTTATATCGAAGGATGTAGGAGGAGAATTTATACTTAAAGATGAATAGAACCTCTTACGTTCTGTGCCTTGGGCGATGTTGGTTTTAAATCTATTTTGTCAAAAACACCTGAACGGATAAACTTCATAATGTTCCTTCGATCGGATGAAA
This sequence comes from Agathymus mariae mariae, assembly GCA_018251895.1. NCBI lineage: Eukaryota > Metazoa > Arthropoda > Insecta > Lepidoptera > Hesperiidae > Agathymus > Agathymus mariae. Next base: position 455 of record DWPT01002714.1, on the reverse strand, counting down.
ACTGCCCACAGCTCCATTGAACTGCTTCGAAATCGTGTGGTGATTGATCTATTCAGAAATTATTATTGGATTCCTTTAAGGAGTCCGAAACTCACATGCGCTCAAATTGTACGTGTACTTTATTAGCAGTTGATTTGTAACCTTTATTTTAAACAGGATATAGCCTTATGTATATAAGAATGACGCAGTAAGGTAAACCGTCGTGCGATGATTCAAATACCGGGCCAATGAAAATATGAAGTATTACTTTGAATATATTGAACTGATTCAATACTATTGAATAAAAATACATTATCTATTCAGTTACACAGAGTACTTACAATTAATTATTAAATTTCAAAGTCCTGCTTATATATTTTATGTATTTAAATATTCACCTAGTCCAATGCATATGGTACAACTTTTGGACACACATTGTTCCGTCAACGAAATACTAATAGAGAACTTTATATTTT
>DWPT01002713.1:0-15678 GCA_018251895.1 Agathymus mariae mariae | reverse complement strand
AAATTACATTCTCAGAACACCCAAGGGTACCAGTTAATCAGATATCAATTTCCATTTAGTACATATAGCTAAAATTGTGTGTATTAAGTGTAAACCGACGGACGGACATGAGTGGCCCTTTAACGGTACTGTATGACGCACCATAGCATTGGGAGGCACCGTGCGCGAATAAATACTTTACAAACCTGGGGTGGGCATTGGTATAATTTTATACCATTGGTATTAAATATAGGATATTAGACCAAACGCCTCAAAGTAAGTTTTAGCGTCCCGGAGCTCCAACTATCACGGCAGTCACAATTGTTTGGGCACTCACTTACGTGACAAATTTGCAAATTTTCTTCGGCGGTTGTGCTGTATGAAAGTAACACTTTATGTTCAAGAAAGAAATATATGCGGCGGTTGTGTCTGAGTTAAGAGTAGGCACTATACTCACTTAAGCTCCTGCGCGATGGCGGCGATCTGCTCGACGCGGTCCTGGTGCGCCGCCAGGTCTGACTCGAAGGCCTCGTGTTTCTTTTTCAAGGCCTTGATGTCGTTCAGCTTGCACTGGCGGAAATCTTGCGATTGGAGCATTTCTTCCTTACCTGACGAGCGACGTAGAAAATTAAATAACCGGGCAGGATTCACAAGAACTAGCTATTATAGTCAGCAGATTATGAATGATAATTATACACATTATAGTAAGCAGCTTTGACATGGACGCACATCTTATCAAAGACCTTTTGAATAGACCACTAACCTTACCTACCAAGTTACACTACAATATCGTCGTAGACCAAGCTACTCCTTATCATTGATTTTAGCCTTGTATCTGCATTTGTCGGGACTTACCCCTGGTCCAGTCCTCGTGGATGTCAGCCTTGTGCTTGAACTTCTGCGCCAAATATTCGAGGCGCTCAAGACGCATCATTTCGCTCAGCAGCCACTCTTCGAAGGCCTTCTCCGCGATCTCCAGGCCCTTCCATGCTCCAGCGATGTCCTGACAATGATCACCATCGATTTTATTTCATAAACCCAGCATACGATTGTCGAATAAGTCACGTGTTGGAAACCTAAAACATTATGACAATTTAACGATGCATATGTATATGTATCACTAGCAGTTCGTTCGAAGGTGAATTTGAACCCACGGATTAGTCGCTGGTCGCTCAGTGCTTGAGCCATATTTGTATCTCCCTACCCATGTGTCCTTTCGATCGGAATACGAATGGCGACGAGTTATAAAGAGAAGTCCTATGTGAGATGGAGAAAGTTGAAACACTTCATGGGGACGACTTCTATACTTACAGAAACCATCTTGCCCTCGGTGGGCATGTAGGCGGGGCGGTTGCTGAGGCGTAGTTTGGTTTGCAGCGTGTTGAAGTTGGTCTCCAGCTTGGCCTTTTGCTCCACACGCGGTGGCTTGTGCTTACGCCTATGGGCGAATGAGGAATTGAAATGTCATTTGGATCTTTTTAGATCAGTCCCAAGTGTAATTTCTGCATTTCCAAACGGTATGATATACCGTAGCATAATCATGCATATGCTGAAATGGTAACGATATTGTGAATGGTACAGAGAGGTTAAATGCTTGCAAAAGTGCTTTCACATTTGATCTTGATCACTCAGATCCTGGATCCCACTTAATCCGGTACCTCCCCCAACGAGGATGGATATGTTTTCGCGATCCCCCCCCACACTATGTTGGTTTTGCTACCAAAACATCGTATTAACACTAGTTTACCTAAATAAATATATATTAATTTAGAATTTCATGAATTTGTAACACAGGAACACTAGTTTGAAATAAAAAATATATTATTATTTAGGCACGCTGTAAGTGTGGTTCACTGCATCACTTTTGAATCTTCTCATCAAAAATAAGTAGACATTTCCTAGATATTTTGGTTTATGTAATTTTTTGTGTGTACCATCTAAATAGGCTATTAATGATAAGTTACTGTGAATGTATGTTTTGCAATAATATTTTGACTAACAAGCGTCGAAGGTCAAGTTCGATGCTGATCGAGCCAGTACTGATGCATGATGAATTGTTACCCTTTATGTCTATGGTAACAGTGTAAACGCGAGAGGCGTTAATGAAATCATTTGGCTCACTGAACAATAACAATGATCGTCTGTGCTTTACAAAAATGAATTAAACCCCTCACGTACCGAAGACCGCTTCGTTCACACCGGTCAACATGATGACACGACACGTACAATTAAGCTTTTACGTCTAGATATAGCTTGCATGTTGGCATTGGTCAAACCATCGATAAGTCATTGAATGTTCACGGCAACGGTTATGTTGTAATGTGGTAATAAATCAACACGACTTATGACTATAGTAACATCGGCGATAACATTATTCAACAATAATCACCTGTAAGTACGGTAATCTTCCAGTTTCTTCTGACAACCGGCAAGGGAGTTGTCGGTCTGGCGGCTGTTCAGCCATGGCATCGTGCGGCGTATCCAGTCCAACAGCTGCAATGCAACAATTAGAAATAAGGGATTTTTTTTAAATTCGCGGTACCATCCTGTATAAAGACGGGCGAAAGCGGATGACAGTCATTTTATTGTTGGACGCCTTGGGGTCAAGATTACATGAAGGTAGTGAAAACTCAGCTGAACTATTTATCTAATAGTGATTTAGCTTAATAACAATTAGGTATTCAATTTTGTTTATCTAAGTACCCGACAAATGAGCAGACGAGCCACATGATGGTAAGTGGTCACCATCGCCCATGGACATAAGCAAGACCAAAGGTATCACTGATGCGTTGTCGGCCGGGAAATGAAAAGAAAGTAATGGCATTCGAGCCTCCAGCCGGAACATTACGAATCATTTGGCGGCTAAATCAAGCAGGAGGATGATAGCTAGCCAGGCGGGCTTCACGGAAAGATGATAATACCAGTAATAATATTAATGACTTGAATAAATACTAATAATATAATGCTTATGCGAAGCCCTACCACAAAGTAGGCTGGATTCCGTTCTGCTAGCATGGGATTGGAGGGAGTTAGGCCGCTCCTATACGGCCAATCGATGTTGATCTTTCTTTTTTAGATTAATACCAAATGTTCTTGTATTGTATTGGGAGTTTGTTGGTATACTTACATCACTGGCAAGACGTTCATACTCTTCCATAAGGCGTTCGTTCTCCTGGTTGACTTTGAGAACTTTGCAGATGCGGTTCGCGGCCGTTTCAGCCTGTGAAAACAATTAATTATTTCCGTTATATGCATTTCATAATATACGTGGTTTTAAAATTTATTATTGAAATATTAAAATAACGTCAAGAAAATTTAAATATTAAATACTAATCGTATAAAACAATTCTTCATTTTAATTTTAACTATGTAATTTATCAGTAGTTGACTATATTATACATTATAATGTCTCCTAATTATTTTTGAAATAGTGAAGAAGCACTAAATTAATAATGTATTTCAGGTACACATATGTTCAACAATTAATCATTTGGAGAGCTTGGAGCGGTTATTGCCCCAACTCTATTGATGCTTATACTAGAATAGCGTTAGATTGTATATAACAAAAAATGTTATTTTCATACAAAACTCAATTCAGTAGTCGTCGGTCGCACTGGGGTACGGTAAAGTGAACTTACATCACATTAAGATTCAATGTTTCTCAGAATGGATGTTATGGAGCTCGGTAAAAGTAACTAAAACTATCGGATATCCGAAAAAAAAATTATCAAAAACCATAACCGAATCCGATAAGTTCCGGATAGAGGCAGTCTAAATAAAGTACGCTATGACTGGCTTACGCTGACCGAGCCGATACATTAGCCATGTCGTTCTAATTTTAGGCAGTGTTTATTATTTAGTTAGCGTTTTCTGTGATTATACTACATAAAACCTAGAAACAAAGTCAAACTTGCTAAATATTTTTTTTTCCAAGTGGTAAATCATCTAATATCCGTAACCGAAATTATCCGAAACAATCGGATATTCCGAAATAACTTCATATTCGTAACCGTAAACGAAACCGATGAAATGTTTTTCCTACATCCGTATCCATATCCAGATCCGAAATTTCATATCCATAACATCCCTATTTCTCAGCACATTATTCAACCGTACACGCTGTCCTTAGCACGTTGTTTAAATAATAATGTTAATTTAATCAAAGCCCTAACATGCTAGATTGGGTTAGGTCCTAAACTTTGTAGACGGCCGTCGCTATCGTATTTCCAGTGCGGCAGACGACTAAAGCGGAATTAGGGTAAAGTTTCGAACTCGGCTGTGAGGGCGGAACGACAGGACACGATGAGTACAAGGAGGGTTCCAGCCGTGTGTAATACCAAAGCTATTCTGCCTACCTGGAAACTACGCAACGGAGCGGTAATGTACTAAGTATTGTTACTGAGGTGTGACCACAACTGTAATGCGATCACAAGGTAAACGTCGATTTTACGTAAGAAAACAATTTCGCCATTGCTAACCTAACATTTCAATACAAGGTTAGAAAGTAGGTATTTAAATGTCTTTGTTATGCAGACTGTTTCACTGAGAATATATATATATATATATATATATATATATATATAAAAGTAACTAGTACTAATTAGTATTTCTTGCAACGTTGCATCTTCTTCTATACTAATTATATAGCCATGTTATTGTTTTAGTTTCCTTATTGGATTAATTGTACATTCAACTTTATTGCTACTCTTAATAGCTCAATCGCTCTGCCCCTTCTCGCTCCGTTCGAAACCATACAGCACCATACGAACCTTCTGAGCTCCCGAGAAGCAGTGGTAATATGAAGACACGTAGGTCATGACGGCGCGTTCGTCTGGCATCGCAGTGTTCTGCAGATCTAGCGCGTGACACGGGTTAGCTCATGCGGGCTTCGATTACTTCAGGAAAGGCGTTAGATGCTTGCACTTTGATTTTAACTATTGTTTTAAATATTGTTGATACGTTGTAAATCCTCAATCGAATATTCTTTATAAGATGTGTATTCTCTTTAACCGTGTTTTTTTTTGTAATATGGCAAAATTTAATAATACGAATATTACTTGAATATTCTAATACACGCCACGACATATACTTATTTAATGGATATCAGGAACGAAAAAAACAGGATAATCTCTTATGATAACATTCCAATGTTGCTGCAGATAATAGGTGTGTCTAACTAGAATCTTCAATCAATATGCAAGCATTCCATTTTGCCTTTACGAGCTTCTTTTTAAAAATAGTTAAGGACAGTAAGCTTACGTAACAATAACATGAACGGGGAGGGTAGAATACGCCAAGCTGCAGAATGTTGTATCTAAATTTTTATTGAAGGTATCTTCTGGCGAAGTATTAAATACCGCTTAAGTATTTAAATAAATGTATAGAAATGTATTCATATACATTTATTAAAATACTTATTTTCAATTTTAAAATATATAAAAAGACTATTATTTAAAAGGTATAGCAAGTTAAGTTAGTTTTAGAGCCAGATCAAAACAATACGAGCCAAACTTGCGTTAATTTAATATTAACGAACATTTAAAAGTTAATAAACGTATGAAACCATATCTTACAGATAATTGCAGCGGAACGTATTTACTAAGTGGGAAGCATTTTAAGTCTCTTTCAATATCAGCATGACGAACTTAATCAAACATGAGCTCCATACTTCCGTAATGTGTATTATTAACAATCAAGTTTTAACGCAACAGACACACGGGACATGCTATAAGTGACACACGAAGGCTCGGCGTTAGGGCTCGAGCATCTCCAGATAGGCAGCCTTGTATGTACCTGTTGTGCGCCTTGGAACGCGTGGTAGTAACATGACACATAGGTCATAATGGCGCGTTCGTCGGGCTTGGGTGTGTTTATAAGGTCTGCAATACAGACAGCATAATGAATTGTGATCATTGTATTTATTGCTAGTCGACTCTTTGTTCACCTTCGTGACTCAAAAATTTAGTATTTGTTTCCCTTTCCACACTCGCAAATCTTAAGGGCTAAGATTGGCTTAGTTCACGATATTTGGACAATTGTAAATTTACTTTAAGACACTTTTACTGGTGTACTTACGAATTAAATGAGTCTAAGATGTGGGTAAGACAAGCTTAAAAAACTAATATAATTTATAGTTAAAATTATCGTTAACGAAGCACTCTAGCGATCACTGCAATCAAAATCAAATTTATAAATTGAACGTGCTAATGCTATACGACGTTTATCTTTAAGCTGATTTGTCATAGTATTTCAAAATGTATGATAAACATGGCATCCTGGCCAAAACAGAAAATATTCAGAAAGATTACTTTTGGTCACCTATTAACGGAGAAACGTACCGTCAGGGTCCAACATGCGTGGGATATCGAGATACTTCTCGGCGACGTCAAAAGCGGTGTTCAAGTTCTCCAGGGGATTGTCTTTGGAGAGTTTGCTGTAGTCGATCAGGTCTGGCCTGTGCCTGTGGATGAGGGCGCAGAAGGCCAAACCATCCTTGAAAGACAGGTGGAAGTTCTGTACGTTGACGTTCTTGTATGGTGCCGTCTTGCGTTGGCACCAGAGAAGCAGACCTTCCTGGAAGCGTTATTAAACATTGTGTGGTTATGAAGTTTTGATTTTAACAGCTGAACTGGTGTTCTATAATATTATGTATTTGCATAACATTCAAAATGTATCAAAACAATAACCTGCAGCACGATTCTAAGAACCTTTTGCAAAATAAAAATCTTTAATATTATTAATTACTATTTAAGATATATATGATTTTATTGGTATTGGATTGGAATTTATTACCTTAGCAGTCATTTCTTCGACCGAGATGTCTTGAATGGCGAATCTGAGAATGATGGTCCAAATCATACCAAGTGTCATCTTAAGGTTGCCATCGACAATTTCTTCAGCACCGATGGAAACCAATTTGACACCTGGAAAAATTTAATTATATAGAAGTCATGTACATACCGGTACAATCAAGTTAAATTGTATTTCAGCATATAATTACATCGAACTTGGATAACTTATTCAAATGTGAACATACGAATTCTAGCCTAAATGAGTCATATTATTACACTAGGATTTGCCTTTATGCATCACTCAATTGTTTTTACCTTTTAAGCTGGAATTTACCTTTTTCTTTAATAATGACTAATTCCGAATACCGGGCCTGATATTATGACATGACTACATGACGTATAAGCAGAATTGAAGGAAGTGTTGACCAATGAGAATATATGGTCCTTATTTTATTTTACTGCTTTGACTAACCTCGATAACTTTCCCACCGTGTTAGAGCCGGAATTCATTACTACGACTGCAATGAGTTACTGAGAACATTAGATTCAACGTTATGAATGACTGAGAAGATTTAAGAAGTGAGAATTACTTCTGATTCTTAGCAGATAAAGACAAAAACGTGTGACGTAAATTATAAGTTCTCCACTACTCTCTTCTTATGTATTAGTAGATGAAGTAGTGTTAATTACAAGAATGTATATCCTGGAATACTATAAAGTATTGTAATTAATGAGTATCTTATAAAAAATACCACATACCCTTGGAAGCGATGAAATCGAGGGCCTTGTTGACATTGGCGATCTTATGGAATCGCATCTTTCCGCGGTCTGGCTTGGGCAGGGTCTCGCCTGAAATCACCTCGAGCAGCAGCATGAGCTTCAAGCCGTTGCGGAAGTCTTCATCGATGTTTTCGATGCCGGTGCCGGCTTTTCGGAGATGGCTGTTGCACCATGCTGTGAAGGTCTGTAACAACGTAATCATGTTAATATTACATATCTCAATAAGTTATGTGATCTACGAAGTTTTTATGCATGTAACAACCGAATTTCAGGACGTTTTACGTAATCTATAGGTATATGATATTTGCATAAGCTACTGATTCGTTTATTTTATGAAAATAGGACTTATGTAGGTGGTTAAAATTATCACAGATTTTCTCGTACCTACTACATACTTACATACATATATTTTATTCATTCATCACATTTCATCCTTAACATTATTTCCTATCACGCTTCAGTTTGAATATCGGCAAAACCATATTAAGGGGGACCGAAGTACTTTTAATCAATATCTACAGCAGTTGTGTACGTGGGGAAGCGAGCAAGGGGTCGCACCCTCACCGAATTCGCAAAATGTCAGTATTTCCTGGTCATTTTAAATAATGGTGTGTAAAATAGTAATAACGGTTATGTTTGTGTATAGTTTGAAATCTGAGTGTTAGATATAACAATTTTATTATATTGAGTCTAAATTATTATACTTTTCCAAGATGAGGAAGTATGGTACAAGAACTCCATTAAAATACTGATGACTTTGTCGGTCTAAACAAAATATTAAATTAGGAGATTTTCTTGAATAAACGTGTCAAAGACGCATTTATTTGGTACCGAATTGATTGAAACTAATATTAACCGACTTTAATATACTGACATTAATTGAATTTTAATATTAACCGAATATATGGCAGCCATATTTTCATAATTGTTAATTTAAAGGTGCTCTTATTTAGTAGATTGCGTGTTCATAATATATAAATTACGGTTTCTAACGTTATACGTATATATTGCGTCGCACGCAACGAAAGCCTTCTAAGTGTGGTGGGACGGGAACAACATAAAGTTGTATAGTGAAGTCGACCAACATTATGGTAACTGCAATCGACCGAAGTCGAAACTCATAAATGGTTTTTATTTTTTCTTAAAAAATATTGTATTTGGGTAATAACATGAGAGATGTTAAAATCAAAACTCATTCTACTCCACAGCGCTACCGTTCCCAGGTGTTCAAAGAACGCGAGGAGCTCAGACTTAAGTTTAATACGACGGCCAAGTGCAGTTCGCATATTTTTAACGATTTTACAACATTGTGTGGAACTTGCGAGATGGATAAACATAACTTAAGACGCTGAATATTTCTCATTTGTAACAAAATCTAACTGTAGAATTAAGAAATACTAAGTAATCACTGCCTTTCAAATGATAGCATATCTGTAAGCACATTTGTTATATGTTTAACTTAAAATAGTGAAATAGCCTCTAGCCTCAGAATGATTATTATTTGAGACTAAATGTGCGGTGAGTTTTTTGATACTTTACATATACATAGGTAAATAGTACGGCCTTTCATATCTGCATTAATGTATATCTAGGTGTAGTGAAAATGATTTTAAAAACCTTTAACAACACCCTTTGTATTATTTAAAGGTCTATCGATCATAATCGTGAGCAAGACTCAGTGTTGAATAGAGTAGAACGCACCTAGATTCATTTCGCTAGTGGCGCTCCTATAGAATGCGAGAACTGGCTCGCGTGCGGGCTCAAGGCCGTGGCTGATAAATACTATATTCAGTTCATTCAAAGCACTCCGCTCGCTGCGCGTTCGGTTGGCATTCAGGTTGACAATTAATTCAAAGAACGACTAGCAAATAATAGGTCGGATTTAATCGTTCGTCTTCATTCGATTTCATCTAATGATATTTGCTATAATTGGCTACACAATTGCCTTCTGATCCCGTAACAACTACGCTAATGTCAGATTTCTCAAGTGACATACGTGGGTGCAGTATAAAAACTCAGTGAATACAAATTCTACCAATGTACCTATACGAAACCACTTTCATTGTGCTCTTTTATTACGTTTAACCCGCAGTTCGTGTACTATGAGTTATGAGTATGGTCTAGTAACAACACATTCATAAAATTTGTAAAGGACGTCATCACGGAACAGAAGTGACCGAACTGCATTCTGAGATCGGAGTTCATATTGTGAGTCATCGTGTGAGTCCGCTCTTGGCACAGGGCTCCAAATAATCCACTAGCATCTTACATGACCTACACTTAATACGTAAATGATGCTCACATAAATCGTATTATCCATAATTTTACGGGGCATTTAACGGGTTACCTTACCGATGTTCAAACCTACCTGCCTCCCAATAATATATAAATACAGGACACCATTGAAGTTGTTGTATTTCGAAAATCGGCAAATTTAAATATGTACGGAACCGAATTGGGACTGTAGAATGTGTTGAAAGTTGATTTATAACATAAATTGCCAATTATATCGATTTGCATATCCCGTATAATCTTTTGAAGGTACAAATTTCTAGTTATTCCAAATAAAAAGAACTTAAGTTTAAAATTATACGGTAATAATGCGAAGCGATTTTCATTTTGCATACATATATCAATTGGAAATTATCTGCCACGCCTCTATTAAAATGTGATTTGATGTGTCACTTTCTTATTGAGATTAATAAGTTTCAAGATTTAAATAAATTTAAATTAACCAATAGTACGACGACTGGTAATTAAAATCGGACACAAAAAACATGTGTTTTCTTTACAATTAGAAGACATGTACAGATCATTTATGGCATGCTTAAATTTAATTAACGGTCTACATTTAACTGAATTTCTAATAACAAAATATAAGAACCAAAAAAACATAAGTAGATCTAGGTTTCACTAGATCTGAAGTTTATATATTGCGAAGTAACAAATTCAAAGTAGATCACTGTCTACTCCAACACATAAGAGGACAGCAGGAATGTCAACCTTTGTCAATCTATAAAAGTAATTAAGTGGAATTAATGTCGGTATTTAACTTTGACTAATTAACGTTACATTAATGACATACAGACACATAAATATTCAGATGCAAACTGGTGACTACGTAAAACGTCCTTGAGGCGACACATGCGACCTAGAATGTGAAAATAATCCAGCATCACCTTGCATCGCCCACCACGGTCGGTCCGCAGCTAAAATAACGAGGCAGGTGTACCGCGAACTGTGCTATTTAGAAACTACCACACATTATCATCGTTCGAACTCATTAACAACAAGAATGAAAGGTTACCTTCTCCAAGGCTGCTCTCCGGAATCGATCGTATCAGATCCGGATGTTGTGAACAGCTAGTGTTACACGAAACCTGTTATGTCATTACCGTCGACCCAAATTTCTCTCAAGGTTACATACTTATTTTATTAGATAAACATTCAACATTACCCTAAGTATATTTTTATGTTGGTATTTAAAAGCCGTTTAAGTCGGAGGGGATTAGTCACGGCTGCTGACTTGTATTTTATGACCGGAATACGAAATTTGAATACTAGTTAGTTGTGTTTTTCTAAAACAAGTATTGAAAATCTCTCATCTTCATAATTTTTCACCTTTGCAATTAACTTTAAGAATGTGCTCGTTTAATTGTTTATTAAAAACTCACTTAAATTAGGAATTATTATGATATTAGGAAATGAGACTATTTTCTCTGACGAATAGTTTAATATATTAACAGAAATAAAATACTTTGCACGGCCATTATAGAATCCATTTGGGTTGTGCTAAACAGATTCGCTTTATTGTAGACAAAAGTATTAAAATTATAAAATGAGGGTATAGAAATGAAAAATTACTTGTCACATTTATCTTTTGTAACTCTAAATGCACAAGAGTATGAAATGTGACTTGTAATAATTAACCATGTCAATGCAACACATAATGACGTCATAAAAAACTATTACTACACGTTGAATAAGAACTTACGTTAGTCACACAACTGGGCCATGTATTTTTATTATTTACATAGAGTGAGTATGATAATAAAATTGTTTGTAGCTGTTGTTTGCGCGTATACGAATTTTACTATTTGTGTACTAGCCAAGGTATGATACAGTAAATGGCACGTGGCCTTTATTTGTCTAGATATAAACGAATAACAATATGTCAAATACGTTATGATTTAGATGAAATTTGTATACGGTGCCAAAGTCAAATCATTTGAAAGACGGGACGATGGGTAAAGTGCTTTTGGCACCAACCAACTCACTAAACCTTCTAATTCTAAAGGTTGGTCCAGAACTAATGTTTATTGTCCAGAACGGTATTATAATTACGCTACATTTATTATTTACAAACGTGCTTAAGTTCTAAATTTCATGGCACGAAGAACAAACAAAATTTTTTTCAGATTATTGTGATCAATCAAAATTTTGGACAGTTTTTAGAACGTTACTTTTCAAATGTGCGATTTCTAAACGTTTTCAACTTGTTTACATCAGAATAAAACACGGTATGTTATTAAGATGTATACACTAAAATTAAACATGATGATGAAATTATACTGGTTTAGAAACGCGTAAAAAATGTTAAAACGATTAATATGTTCAATATAAAGATACGTAAGAACCATAAAATATACCAGATAAGCGAAAATATCTAATGGTAACTTGTTTGTTGAATTATTTAAAAGAGAAACGAACCATCATCAATAACTCAATATACGTTGCGCAGGTGTAATGTTTAACTTTCCTTTTATCACGTAGAAAGGAAAATGATACACGACAGTGTCAGTTATAATAAAGTAATTTTACCAGCACCGACGTCATTGCTATTGTTTAACAATTAACAACATAGATTAAGTATTTACATTAATCTTTAAACCACTTGCATTCATGCTCCTAATTATGATCATGAACCCACTGACATTTAGCAATCATTCGACTCATATTTCACTTAATTAACAACAGGCAACAAAAGTAGACGACAAGACAATTGGTTATTTTGATCGATGCTAACTACCGGCAGACGAAGAGATGGTTGTTGACTTAACGGTGTCTGCGCCGTCATACCGAAAGGGTTGTCAACGGGCATTCGTATGATCGTTCATCCATTCATGTGTATTATGTATACGGATCGTGTGTACAGAATGTTAACCTCATCTATACTAGTAGTTAAAGCATTAAGACTTTGGAAACATGGAGTTATATTATATACATGGATTTGAACGTTACTGCTACATTATGTAATCAAATAACACTAGTCGTTATAAGCCCCCCCTTTGTTAGACATAACATGATTTGACGCTACGACAACTATATGCTGAGTTGTCTTTGTCATAATGAATCATGACTTCAATAGGTCAACTCATTAAGAATCTATATAATCAATAACAGATACACAAATTATTATGTATATAGAAACATATTACAACAACAAAAAAACAAATACAACAATGCTCAATTGCTGAACAAAAATGTATCAGATAAGGCAATTTTCTCACGAAATTTTATTAAACTCTAATTGTATTTTTAGTAGTAGAATTAGGTTTATTTTTTTAAATCATGCTCTTAAAAAGCAGTTAAAATAAACAAAAGCAATAAAACTATGTAAATTTATTCATTCATCATCACAACAAGTTATTTCTACATTCTATTATCTATTATTTTATCTATTTGATTATTTTATTATTATTATTTAGTAGTTTAATATGCATGATTCGATGCTGCCCATTTTCGAACAATTTTAACGTTAGTAAAAAATAGTTTTTCTTGTACGAGGCTAATCCTATTCCTCACCTACGTTGATAATTATAGCTTACAATATTTAATAAGCCTTCTGTAAAATTTACATTAACTTGTCTGTTAGGTTTAATTGAGTGAAAAATTGATCCACTTATAAATACGCTAATTTAATTTGAAAAGAAGATTGAATAGATAATTTTCTGTTGGTATCAGTTTGAATAGACAGGCTGACTGACAATCCGTTGACTCAAGTAAAATCTGAATTTCATGAACGTGACATAGTTATGACCACCCGTAAAGTCGGGCTTAAAATTTACGGTGAAACTAAATTTTCGACTGAGTACGTAATTATTGTTTATCCAGTGGATATTGTTAGGCAGTGAAGACCTGAGTAGTCTAATACGAAGTGTGTCTGATTAAACCAATAGAACATTGTTCAAATCAAATTTTCGGCTGTTTGTTCAATTGAATACCAATTAATGTTGGTTGGTCGCGTTTAGAACGCTTTCAACGTGCTCGTGAGTAACTGGCGAGAATCCTAATAAGTGACGAACAGACACACCTGTAGAGGTGTTCCAAATTGGTTACGTGCCAACTCTACCACTATCATTTAAATAAACAATAGTGTAGATAACCGTTAGACATATAATTTGGTATAGTCTGTGTATAAATCTGTGTGGATTGATCTATGTCTATGATGTGTTTAAAAAAGCAAATTTACCCAATCTTATTATGATTACTGATAACGAGCCACAAGTTCAACGACCGCGTATATTGACATAAGCTCGTTTAAAAACTCGTAATGTAAACATTGCAATCCTTGAAATGTCGTCTTGAGATCGTGTGTCGTAAAGATGAGCGAGGTATTTGCCGGTCAACATTATTGACCAATAATAATGGAAATGAACTGCTGAACTCAACGCCGGTAATGTAGGATGTGTCATGTTGACGTCCAGCGAAATTAGGTTAAATGTTAGAATAAAAGAAAACGTAGTGTAGTGTCAATACTTGGAATAAGTTTTATTTAGAATAAATGTTGATATATATTTCTTATGTTAATGTTAGTGACGGTACGTCATGGGGACTGGTGACTACCGCCCATGAATACTTCAATATTATTGGCATGTTGCCTAGCAAGAAGAGAACGAACAATTCATGTTCACTCTTAAAAAGTGCTATCGATACTCAGCAAAACATAATAGTTTGATGGAAGGATCAATTGAAAAGCGTGCGATTATTTCAGGTGATCCAAAAACTTTAACAATTTATATCTCATAACTATAATCATTTGAACGGCCCCTACAATAGGTATTCTGAAGAGCAGAATTGGCCGTAAAGATTTCTCAACAACGGTTGCCTCTCGTTTACTACAATTGATATAAGCCTTAGGTACGAGCGCGTCAAACCTGTCTAAATTAAGAATGAAGACGCTATGGTAACAGTTGGTGAAAATATATCGTTAGAATGTAAATTCGGATATATAGCAAATGTCGGGTGGGCGTTGGGAATCCGGAGTCTGGATTATTTTCATCAAGCGTTAGCTGAGAGTGCGTTCAACGAAAAATACCCAAATCCTATCTATCACTGTTCGAGAATAAAGGAATATCTGTAATAACCACCAATGAGCGTCATAATAGTGCGGTAATATGTCAATAACTGTATCAACGTCTATATAACTAATACTTGGTTGCAGTACAGAATAAAATAACTGAGTTTATCAAATCGTGACTTTAATTATTTTTATATGCAGCTGAAATACATCAATAGATAATAGATACATCTATTATCATGAAGCCAATTTCTACAATTATTACATTGCATGTGAATACGTTTTTTAATAAATGTCGAAAACGTTACAGAAAGCTTAATGAGATGAGAGACAAACAAAGCATTAGATACTAATATATTTTATACGTTTTTTCAGTTAGTCTGCTACGAGTCTCTTTATCGTGCTCATCATCGTTTATTTTCAACGCTTACGTATTTTATCATCGATGTTACACTAGTTTTAAACCATCGTCTGCATACGCTTTTTTAAATACCTCAGTAATAAACCTACTTTCCGTCCACAGCGGATTTACTGACGATCTATAAATACGGATAATGAATAACATTTCACAACACAACTGAATTGGCATCAGTGTAAATACTTCCTTATATAAACAGTGATGTAACACTCCTGCAGTCGCAGATATATACAACATTACTCAGCTATATTTGGAAGAATTACTACATACAACCTTGAACGTGTTGATTACCAATACTGTAAACTTTGGTTAATATCGTTAAGAAAAAGCTTCTATAGAATGTACTTAGAGGATTGCTAATGTAATTTGAAATATTTTCGTATTATACGTGGTAGGATGTATGATTGATT
>DWPT01002712.1:0-15680 GCA_018251895.1 Agathymus mariae mariae | reverse complement strand
AAAGAATTTATATGTAATAATATATAATAATTTTATTAAAATATTATATAATATGAAAATATAAGAAAGTTAACTACGTAGCATAGGCGAAACTTAGCTAGAATAGCAAAAATAAACTACAGGAAATGTCAAAACACGCGTTATTGTGCTGTACCTTATTTTCTCTACTCTATTATACTTCTTTGTATACGCTCGTAGCTGCCGTAAAAGAACAAAACTTAAACATATATATGTGTATGTACATAAAACGTCATTAACGTTCAAACTTTAACAAATAATGAAATTTAAATGAATTTCGACCACTATTCGTAAAACAATTTTTTTTCGCGTATATAAATTTTTTAATTCTAATTTTCCCAGTTCCTCTAACATAAGCAAATTTTGAAATGAATCACTAAAATCAAAATGTATGTCCAAAATTATCGAAAATTTTAAACTTTTCAACGTACCACTACTTAAACTTATCTGTACCAGTAACTATATGAACTTATCTGTACTAGTAACTATGAACTTATCTGTACTAGGAACCATATGAAATTATCTGTACTAGTAACCATATGAAATTATCTATACTAGTAACTATGAACTTATCTGTACTAGTAACTATATGAACCTATCTGTACTAGTAACCTTTTCTGGTTTTACTTCCTTTGCATAAACCTTTTGCCCAAAACATGTAGACCTATACTTTTCAGGTTTGCCCCACTTTACTGTTTAAGGAATCGTTTTTCCTAATTCAATGAATTGGAAACATATTAAATTAATTTAACAAAGCCTGGGCATAACAAATGAATTATAATTTTCAGTCTCGTTACTGTTTTTAGTACAGGTTTAACGTGTTTTAATATTAGAACCTGTTGAGGGAAAGGTGAAGACTTCACAAAACACTACAGCAATGTTCGACTAGTGTTCGAAACGCGACCAAAAATTTATATAATAATTAAATAACGTTATGTTTCCTTTCTTTTTTATATTTACCATTGTGCTTCGGCAGTTAGATATCTATTTAAAAAACTGTCGATAAACAGAGGAGGAAAGATGTTAAATTGCTTTGTCGTTGCCTATTCACATGTATGTATATAAATTCCTTTCAATATTACTCAGCCTATTTATAAGGTCAAAAGTCGTAGACAGAAGGACGAGTATAATAATGACCTTTCATAGAACTCATATGTACTTACCTCTATTTAGAGAGCCGTTATAATAATATCAGCAGTACATTGAAAACCTTTAAAAATATATTCACATAATTCTTTCGGAAATACTTATGTGGTAACGTAACCTAATATGAAATAAATTGAATAAAAATAAGTATTAGGGTCGTCAATATTTATTAGGTAAGATTTTTTTGTTACCCCACATTACAGGTCAACTATATATGTATGTATGATATACTTCACCTGTCCTCTTTTCTCCGAAATTCCATCAAAATATGAGTGATAAATACCATAAGTTACTATTATGTGTTACGTACGACGCTACGCATAACTTTAAAATTTATTTGCGCGTTAAATGTATTAGATATAGAGGGGATTTATTTATATTGCCAGTTTCAGTCTCGCCGGTGGTCTAATGTGCTCTTAAATAATAATAAACACCGTTTATTATTTTATGGAATCACCACAAAGTACTGAACTGTGACGTGCGAGTATGTTATGAACGGAATATATGAAAATACTTGGAAACGAAAGCCATTTTAGTTAGTGATATTTTCTTCGAATTAAAACTTCTCTACCAAGCTAGACAAATTCAATTAAAGATTCAGCCCCGTTATAGTTTCACTATTACTTTGGCCTCCATATCGATAACAAAATGTGCGTACATTAACATTTCCCAAAAATATTCCACGTGAAGATTCGACCCCGTTACTGTTTTAATGTTAATATAGATAATAAGATTAAAACTGTCACCCCGACTAGTTGTTAGCCTTAACTAATGAACGTGGCGGCAGTATGTAATTAGCGATAAATATGTAGTCAATTAAGTGATGAACTTTATTCATACAGATTGCACTGCGTCTACCAAGGTACTTTTAATTTCGGGTATCGTATTTAGTTTTGAGTTGACGAGCCAGCTGGATGGTAAGTGTCACGCGTTGCCGACCGATGCAGGTATTACTGGTTCTGCGACCATGTGCTCAACACAGGCATGAAATATTTCATAGTCTTAGGTTTTAGGTCGGTGGGAGCTAGAACGTCGGTTAAAATATTCTGCCCCCATCTGGTACTGTTGGGAGTAAACTGGTTGGTACAGAGCCCTACCGATCTGCATCAGGCCTCGCCCGTTGGTCAGTAGGGTGTACCACGAGCAGGGACGGTTGGTTTGGGCTCAAGGATACTCCCCAAGTTGATCGTAATTTTTATTTTATCAAAAATATTGATTTTATTTAAGAATAATAACTAATATTTTAACAAAAGTACCTTCTTCGACTTCCAACCGAAATTATTATAAAACTCAATCTGCATTATATGAGTTCTAGGGTAAGAAACATAAAAAAAATAATTAAGAATCTCCTCCTGTTTAAAGTCTGTTAAAACAGTCAGTATCCATTATCCTCATATTTATAAAATCATGTCGCTATTAGGTAGAGAGTAAAAACTAAGCCAGCGACGACTATAAATTATGCTCAGAAATGGGAGAACAAAAAGAGCCAATTTAATTGAATCGTCCTAAATGGGGCTCGGTTTAACTTTTTCATAACATCCATAACTTTAGTTCTGTATATATATATTAACTTACGTTTGCATACGAAAGACAACTTATGCGATATTGCATTATTCTTATTTACAAGCGGAACAGAACAGCATTGTAATTAAAATGAGTTAAAACATTAACACTAATTGAAAAAACTAAGTTATTATTATTTTGGATTTCACAATTTTATTATAAACATTTAATTTTGTAAAATTTTACAAACATTTTAAAGTAATAGATTTCAATTTTTTTTTTGGACACTTGGCAATTTTTTGTTATACTATCAGTCCACGGAGATATTATTAATACCATGTGTGTTATAAATGTCAAGAAAACAATAACATTGATCGGATCTAAAATATTCTACTTTGATTCTCTTGCCATTGTTCACGCTAAATCAAGTTGCAATTATTGATGACTTAATATATCAGGAAATTACCACAAGTTTAGATCATTGCTACAACAGCTCAACAACTCTGTTATTCTTTGCAGTTAATGATAAAATTTGAAATACAAACAAAATATGTACATAATATATTACTTGGTCGCCACCCCGTATTCGGGTGCTTGAATGACTTGCCCCAAATTCAGCCATCCCATTCATTCTATGGAAGGCTTTGCTTGCAAATTCAGATAAGCCTCAGGCCGTAAGAAGACAGTATATTATTATAATGACTGAGAATTTTAGCGAAAATCAGGATGATCTGAAAATAATACTGGTCTCTGAAATGCCAATTCCGTTCGGGACAAAACTAACGAACTACTTTCTTGTGCTCGCGGATGGTTGCAAAAGTAGATTAATACTAATTTAATAATTGTGCTTTAATTGTGGCATCAACCTGGTTATAAGCGAAGTTTATGTCACGATGTTTGCTTTATGGCTAACGGTAGAGAATTGAAGGACCTAAAAAAGAGAACACCATTGCTTCGTCTGTTCTGCGGCAGGTACAGGACACTACAGCTAGGTTCATGGAACTTTGAGACGGTGCGAGCGACTAACACACCAAACTTGTTGGTTAACTTGTCGACTTATTTTCATAAATATCCGAGTACGAATGAATGACTAACCAATAACGATTAAAAAGATGGGAAAGAAAAGGCTCAAGGCATGTCGCGCTTATTATGGTTGTAGTACTAGTTAGTTATTCTTACATGAATATTCCCTTACATTCACATTGAAAGGGAACTTGATGGGTGTCAAAGAAAACCTTATGTCATTCTTAAGGGCGAAATGTTTGGAACTTTACGAGTTATGAAATTTGTTAAGCTTGATGTAAGAGCCTTGAGGAGTGCTCGCAAAATTTCAACTGATACAATGTTACTTCTTTTCATTTGATGCTTAGTTGGTATATAATTATTGTCTCCTGTCTTGATAGTAGGAGTGCTATTTGGTGGGTTTAGTTGTCTTTCTTTCAACTTATGTTTTCAGTTATGTGCGTGCCGGTTGCTGCCTGCGTTTACTTCACTCCTTTCATACAAACTTCTATCGCATACGCCTTGAGAGTGGAATTTCCAAAAGTCCTTTCTTAGCGTTTGACAATTATGAAAGGTATGTAATATTCTGTTTGAACTTCAGCAATTATACTGGGGCGTTGATGAATCAATCAGTAGTAACAAATAGATAATAAAATTAAATTCGAAATTAATAATTATTCCAGCGGAGGAAAAATTGAGATTAACCTTTTTTTCAATTGTAAACGTGTAAAATCTTGTTAATAATGGTCTAAGCTTGGTTAAATCTATTGAAGCTTCTCAACCCACAACTGATGGAAGTCAGCTCGGTGTACTGCTCATTACTATATATATATATATATATATACACATGGGTGTTATTAATCATTCCACGACATAGATGACAATTCTCTAAAGAATACTTTTACTCCTAATAACCTCATTGAAAAATCAGCAATAATTGTAATGTGTGAAATTCCAGAATGAGCGTCTAAATTAGTTTTATAATGTCTGTGGAATGCGTTTGGAAACTTGTTGTATTTTAATATCTTGGTTTTCGTGACCCACTTTGTTGCGTGACGCAAGCGATACGTCACACCGTCTGGATCCACAGTGTACACTGGACATGTTTAAGTATGTTCATTATAAGTGTGCAATCCTAATAATGGAATTGTAATGTATATAGAGGCAAATTATTTTTCATTTCCAATCTTTCTATGTACGTATCACATGACTTAAGTACCTGAAACTCTACATTTCAAATCCCAAATTTTCTACAGAAATCATATATGTTTACATTAACAATATATTCTACGCCGATACGATTCTATTTTATTACTTATTTATATGTCAGTAATTAATCATGTAGTTGGTATGTCTAGATTATTTTTATTCTCAAGTAGGCAGTGCGATAATTAGGGTTGAGAACCTGTAGTCTGTGTCAATCAAGTAATAAATTGTTCACAAAATACGATAAGGCATATCTTGCAGCGAAGTGTTAAGAGTATTCTGAGTGGAGAGTCGACGTAGCAAGTGTGACGTACTTCGTGCGTTACATATTGAATATTACACAGAAAATTAGGTCAAGAATACGACCTATTCTTGTAGAACACTTGTAATCAATAAATTGTTATATTTCCTTTTAAATAATCTAACGTGGCATCATTTCGGTGAAAATCATCGTTTGCTATTAATACTGGTCTTTATAGACCTTTAACATTAATATCACAACCAATAAATTGATTCCACTGTGAGTCTCGTGTAGACTCACAATGTGAGAGGTTAAATCTTTGTCTACACGCGGGCCAAGTGCGGATTGGCTGACTTCACACACCTTTGAGAACTTATGGATTTTTTGTTACGCAGCTTCAGCGAAGATATTCTCCTTCAATGAAGCAAGTGATAGCTATTTTTAATATATAAACAAAATTTGAAAAATTAAATTAAAATTTAGTGTACACCGAGCGCGAGATCGCCTTTCAAGCTCATATTCCTATAATCTTATTTTATAGATGAGAGGCAGTGCTTGCCTATTTTATCAGTCTGTTCCTAAATTATATGTTTTAGTAGTTAGATAAGAATATTTAAAATAATGTAAACCGAGTTTAAAAAGAAGATACACAAAATCTTACTAAGGTGCGAAAGATAATTGAAATAAAACATTATTATATGCAGTACATAATATAATATAATATCATATACATAATATCAACATAAAATGTTTTATGTTGATCACGCTACGTTCAATCCCGCCACATCGTATTATTTTATTAGTATTATATTCTGTTATTAATTAAGGTATTTAAAATATTGTTATTGTGTATTTTAAGTATTATTGTGTTTCAGACTTTGTACCGACTTCAAATATTTCAATACGTCATGCATTTTTTTGTTTTTGTATTTTTTTCGTATTTCAGAACGATTTTGTAGTATTTTATGTTGAAGTGATTTGAATTTATTTTAAAATTCCATTCCATTTCCATTTTTAGTGTAAGAATTAAGTATTGTATAACGAAATGGTAATGATGTATTACGCTATGAGCAAATCACGCGCTACGTCTGCCCAAGACCACTAATTAGTAGTAACGGTCGACTAATCTCAGTGTTATCCCATAATTTTTCCGGGGTGATGTTGCTATTTTGTCATTATATCAACGTTATGTAATGTGGTCTCCTAGACGCAAACACATCAGTGACGGCTTTGCAATATCGATCGATGCCGAAACCAAAAAGCTGAAAAAAGGGATTATTGCATTTTTTGTTTAAAAAACACGTAATCAGATCTTGAGACTATCAATACTGGACTATTTTTGCAACAATAAAGTTACCGAACACAGCAACTATCTTAACATAAATGTGTTCAAAAACGGCTCAATTATTCCCATCCGTTGAAAATTTTCACTCTTGTATCTGCGGACCTATCATCAGATCCTCACTCTATTTATAGGGAACCGAGTAAGAGTCATCTTCTACATACTTAAAAAAAGAATCATGACGTTCAGTTTATGAACGCATTATTTTGAATTCGTTTAATAACTGAAATAGTTAATAACTTAGTTAACTACTAAGAGAATTTACTCACTATCGTTTGTCTTACTATCCACGGGAAAATGACTGAAAATTGATCTGCATTCTCAGCCATTTTGCAATTTTTTTAATAGTTGTCTATTGTACATAATATTCCGTAATATATATATAAGTTTTAAGTTACACAATTATAATGAACAAATAAAATAATTTAAATAATTATTTAATATAATAAGATATACATATACGTTGTGTAGAGTATGCATAGTTTTTTCCTTTATGCTCAATTTTGAAATTTTAAAGAATGTCAATTTATAAATACCTAAGGAGAGTTTGATCTTCCACCTTTCGGATCCTAACATACGAGCAGCTATGAACCATTTTATTAAAATAAAAGTTGTGAACGAACGTAATTAATCATGCCGTCGTCATTGCCAGACATAGCAATCAATATGAATGAATGTATATCAAAAATATAGCAAAATTAACTGCTAATAGTTAACTAATAAATTAAACTGCCTGTGTATTTTTATCGTTTCGTGAATCGATAAGTGCATTATAAACTATTTCTTTGAACTGTCAATGTTCAGGAATTGTTGTTTAATCTATAAGGTTCGCATGATATTTGTATTAAAACTTTATTATTTATTAAGTGCTTCAATACTTTAGTGAGTAACCTATAGTGAAAAATAAACAAGATAATAAATGGACTGTTTATTTGAGACTTAACGACGTAATCAAACTAAAATTCTTTGAAATTAGCGCAATCATTAGAAATGGGACAACTAATCACACGTGGCTGGCACCGCATCAAAGTGCATTTAGGCCTGCAGTTCGAATCAGGTGCTAACTGGCCGCCATGTTTGTTTTTATTTTTATACGATTCATTCCAATGACAGTCAACATTTGGCGCACCGTTATCCCGCCCAAACGATAGTGACAGATCATTAAGAGGAAGCAAAGGTAATTATTCATTCTGCCATCGCCAATACATGTGAATGCATTTGCAAGTTTTCACACAGCATGTGGTTTTATAGATTCGCCCATATTAAAATACAAAATTATATTGAAAATACTCAGATATGAATACAAATTCTTCAATAAAATTATACTTATATAGGTATAGAAAGTATTTGAAAAAGTGGTTTGTAGAATTCTGGACTTTATTTGATCTGTATCAACTGTTGTTTACTAAATAAAAACATATAATAGAAATAGAAATCAGTATTGGAAAATTGTATTTCTAAAATTACATTCATAAATAATTCAAATCTCTAAGTGAACAGAAGGCTGCCAACCAAGTACAACATTAAATGACGAGTTAGCTTAGTTTTTTCACATGTCCATAAATTACACATGGCAAATCACGGGTAGGAGAGGGGATCTCTCAAATAGCTGTTGAAAAGAGATTCTAAATACCATAAAAATGATAATGTAAGAAATTATAGTGATCCATCGCCTTAGAACGTGTTCTTCCCGCTTTGACCTATTTATAGGTCTCCTACTTGAGTCTTTGCTTAACAAGCAAAATGCAAATAAAACATATTTTATACTACTGTTTCATTATTTACTGATTGGGGTCATCAACTAATATCGTACCATTGTACATGTATACATGTTTATCAGGCAAGGGTCTTTAGGTATTTTTTTATAGAATTTGGGATAATAAAAAGCTATTATTAAAATATATTTTTGTTACCGTCTGTGCACCGCTGCCGACCACAAGCAGTCCAATAGAGTTAATAAAAAACAAATATAATACATGTAGAATGGAATGGTATAGAAAAGTATTGAGTGCTGGGGAGTTTATTTTGCCGTCTCTTGCTTTTATTAATGAATTTCCTTCTTGAAACGGTAGTAGAAGCAAAAAGTCACGAAAATAATTGTACTTTTTTACAAAATACCTAAATGATAAACAAGATTGAAATCGTTTTTCGTGCTGGTAGAAATGCATTCGGTTTTCTAAGTCAAGATCTTTTTACGCAAATAACGCTTTTTGTTACGTCTAATTTTTAATCAGTATGTCGAAAGACGGAACAGAACAGACAGCTAAAATAAAGTCGACATTCCACAATAGATTTTACAAATATTTAACCAGAAAAATTGGTTAGTACGAGCTCATAGATCATAGTAATGAGTTAAACAAACTCATAATAACCATCGTAATCGCTGATGAATGGGCGCTCGGAAACTAAAAAAGTGGAGGCGAAATATTTATTATTTCACCTCGCACATTTACTGTCGTTGTTCCATTAATACGATGCGTACTACTACGTTTCGTCAGTGTTGGAGAAAATACTAGTCTTCGATATATAACGTTGAAGCTCAAAGTAAAAAATATCATTTTTTATATTGTCAACACTAAAATATTTATTAAACTAAATTCAAACAAGCATCTACGTACCGGAATGTTTACAGCTTAATCTGTGGATTTGTTGCATAAGGCGGCAGGTCTACAAAAAATGTGTGGACCTTCTTTCTTCACTTCTTGTTACTCGTGAACTAGATTTGTAGATACTCGGAAAGTATTTGATACATATATGTATTATAATTAAACATTATTATCATCATTAAAACTAATATCGCCCCACTGTTGGGATTGGGTCTCCTCTCGCAATGAGAAAGGTTCAGTGTCAAGGCCAAGTGTGGGTCATTCAGTGGCTAAAAAACTACTTTTTTGAACATACGATACGATACGATAAACATGTATACATGTACAATGGTACGATATTAGTTGATGACCCCAATCAGTAAATAATGAAACAGTAGTATAAAATATTAGAAAAAATAATTTGTCAATGGTCTAGGATATAATTTGAATGTCTTTTGCGGAATGCCCAATGAGATCGTGGCGATAACTCTAACATTCCCATAACATTGATATTATTGCGAGATTATTCTCTTGGGTTCTCAAACTTGACCATGACCGGCCAGGATCTAGTGCTTTAGGGAGTATAGCCAAAACGTTCTTTAAACAAGCGGGAGACGCGCGTTGAACGCGATAAGGACGCCAAAGCAAAGTAATCGGCTAAGTGTGACCTTTGCATACAATAGACGCGTTTATAAGATTGTTAAAACGTGCAGACGCAGTAATATGGGCGCGACGGTCCAACGATGTAATAATATATACAAACGAGTACCGTCACCTAATACACGCTGATGAAACGCGAGCGCTCGTTTATTCGTCGTGGACATGATCTCTTAGCCTCATTGGTTGTTCAGTCTTGTGACTAGATTACACAGGGAGCATATAGATTACATACATTGTTAGTGCACAGTCGTACGCAAAATATATTTCAGTAATACGCCTCACCAATATTAATGATAAGTTGGATTGATGATTTCGATCTGCATATACAGTCGCTAAATTAAACATACACTGTTTTATTAACGCACAGTGTAAACTATAAATATATATCACGTTTTCTTAATCCTACACTTTACGAATCATTCAGAATTAAAATTATTGTGCGTACATTTTGTATTGATTTGTACATTTGATTTATTATTATAATTAAAGTACACTTATTTCATCAAGTTCGAACAAATTCAATTTCTCTCGGTTTATTGTGTTTCGATGAGTCGGGACTGAAGCACTTTATAAATTATAAGCTTTGTTTGAATATACGCTTGAGTTTTAATTATAAGTGAAAACAATAGGCTGGTGACGTGGGGCTCGGGGCGAGTAATCAATGACCAATATAGACGAATAATCGATTCGCAGCAAATTAAATCGTTGTAATTCAAAGTTGTCTTGTGTGTTGCTTTTAACTAGTGCACAACATTCCATTTTGCCTTATCGATTAGGAAAATATATTTCCTTGTGTACTTTGCATTTTTTAAATATTAAAAAAATATATACCACGGCAAATGTATTATATTTTAAGTTCTTAGCACTTAGGATCTCGCTTAGAATCATTTACTCATCGTAAGAGTAAGCCCGAGATCAGCAGCGGGACGGTATAGGTTGTAATATTAATTTATAATATTTTGCTTCCTGTAATTTTATTACTTATTACTATTGTGCGTAAAAAATGAATAAACAAAAATAAAAGAGGTGCATGTACCAATGTCTTTCACTATTGCACTATCGATTGTGTGTACTTATTGAACGTAATTAGAAAAGAAAAGTACACATTTAAATGGAAAATAGCCTAATAATAATAGATCAACCACTGTTAATTCTACCAGACAACACATTGCTTAGAGTAAACCTACGTTTCAGTTAAATTGTGTAAGATGATACACACACGGGAGACTTCCACTGCAATATTCAGAAGCCAAACACACGACATCGAAGTTAAACAATATTCTATTAGATAATCTTACGGACTAAAATGAGAGTTGATATTGCGTTGGATTTATTATAGTATTAAGAATTATTGTCATTTACGGAATTATTAACTATTTAAATAGTCGTAATTATTCTGGTCAAAATAAACGTAACAAATAACGAACCGAACGTTACCATAGCGACGCAAGGCAGGGCAGCCGTAATATGCATGGGTCGCAGTGGCAGAGCACCGAGGGGACTGTCAACTCATTAACAATCCAGCGAAAAGCAGGGGGCTGTTGTGATTGAGGAGGCCTCGAAAATTATTCTAGCGTGGATTGACGGAGAGATTAAGGGCGAAGTTAAACTTCGAAACTGAAGCCGCCCGAACTGCCGTCATACCTTAACGACCTAACAACTCACTTTGACACGTCTACTGAAGCACAAAGGCACTCTGTAACGTAGCCACCAGCGGATACAAATCCATCACCAGACCGCGCCCAAAGTTGATTATCTAATTTGCCAATGAATTTATCATAATTAAAATTAATTATACAAAAACAAATAAACGAAATGTTGAAATTCTAAAATAAATGATTAAATCTTGGTATAACTACGAACCGTCGTCAAGACAAACAAATGTATAGTGTGAATATGAACTTAACTCCTGTCATATAGAAGTTACACTATATCTATTACACGCATCAATGATTACATATAACTTGTTATTAATTAAAGCTATGTAATCGAGGCGTGTCCACGTGTATGTAACGAGGTTCGTGTGACGCGGCTGTGACGTCAGCGTGACGCGCTCACGACCCAGATAGAGCTTTGCCCCCTTTATATCCTCTAAGATCGTTACGTTCCCCTTTATGTTACGTTTATTTAGTGAATGCTGTTCAAATACGACAGTCGGTTCCAATGTCTGGGCCTGCTGAACGAGTGCGACACTTCTCAAGTCTTATTTGTTATTGCCCGTGTGTCAGAGCAAGGATGTCATTGCGTGACCACTATAGGTACTAAAAACTTTATGTGCGCTTGAGTTGTTCAGATGGCACGTTGAACAGTGGAGGCTGGTTATTATCGTTCCATATCACGTGTCCTGTCCATCCAAGACCTCGGCTAGAACACCCCTAACCATCTCTTTGTCAGAATTCATACGCGCTTTCCTCCGTCAATTAATCGCTCCTGTCCGTCGTCTACCAGGTCTATGTTTTTCTCAATATTTTCATTGAATTAATAATTTAATAAGTGACATTTAATGTTCAGGGTATAAGGGGATTCGTCGATCTTTAACTGTAAG
The DNA here is from genome assembly GCA_018251895.1 of Agathymus mariae mariae. Taxonomy (NCBI): domain Eukaryota; kingdom Metazoa; phylum Arthropoda; class Insecta; order Lepidoptera; family Hesperiidae; genus Agathymus; species Agathymus mariae. The sequence continues at coordinate 3,432 of DWPT01002712.1, read as the reverse complement.
CCAACGTGCTAGTGATGTACTGTGCTAAAACATTAACGTGGCTATTTCTTTCAGAGTTTCCATGTTTCGGTCTCGGTACCCTCCAGTTAATTCGAATTCTTAATAGTGTTGACAATATAGAAATCCTAATAAATATACATTAAATTTTCTGCTCATTGTAAACATTCTCACATGGATCTATTCGAAAACCTTCATTTATCGTTAGGTACCAATAATTAAATGGAGGTCTATTGGAGAAGACTTCGTTAATTGAGGCAAGGCAAAATAAAAACTGACACCTGTCTTTTTCTTTTCTCTTAATAAAAGGACCCTGGATACTTTGGATTTAAGTCAGGGATGTTACGGAGCTGTAACCGTACCCAAAACTATTGCATATCCGAAATAAAAATATATCCTTCACCGTAACGGTATCCAATAAAAATGTTTAGAATAATTTCAGATAGGGGCTGAGTCTAAATTAAACAAGTTACTACAGGTTTTTGCTGTCTTAACCGATACACATATTATTGTAATATTTAAGGTTTTTTCTATGAGTTTAAATACTGAATATAGTTAACGTTGTAATAAAATTAAATTAAATTAACCTAGAAACATAGTTAAAGTTGTAAATACATTATATATCATCTAATATCCTAAACGATCGGATAATCCGAAAATAATTTCTTATCCGTAACCGTAACCGATAAAATATTATTCATTTATCCGTATCAGCAGTGGAATGTTTATTTTTGGATTTTGATCGAGTGCAATGACTCATTAAAATAATTTTGTCCATAAAGTGACAGCTAGCTCATAGTGCCTGACGCCACACTGAAGCGGTTAAGAATATTTTCCAGAAGTTGTCAATGAATACCAGCTGAACTTTCCAAAGTGCTTTTCCTAAATAAAATAGTACAGCAAAAAATAATCACAGCAAAAGTAGGTCAGGTGCCATCTTATATTTTTAATTTGTTGTCCAACAATTATTTTGATAAAAACTACTTTACACATTATCAGCGACACGGGGGTGGGGCGCCCACGTCACGCTGACGTCAGACGTCTCCCGCGCCGCGGCCCGCGCCCCCGACCTACATAAACCGCGCCTGCCCCCTTAGCATCCTGAGTTGTGTCATATTGATATTTAGTCATAAATTGTATTGAAAGTAATACTCTTTATGTGTATGTATACTTTATATCTAGAACGTGAAGAATTATAAATGATATAAATAAAAGTGATACCCTGTTTCTATACTTATTCTAACAACTCTCTTGTATAACTTTCACATTACGCTTACAAATTTCTCGTTTGTTTCTGACCATAGATAGGACGGTAAATCGTATTTTTAAACGACTGTCTCTCGCACGGAAAAGATGGGTTTGTATCCACGCATTTATACCTAACTATGTTATATATCAAATACACATTCATATTTTTATACACTATGCGTCATGCGAGTTATTTATGAATTACATATTATTTATTATTATAATATTACCTGTATGGTTTATGCGATTGGGCGTTCTACAATTTACCACGCTGCATACGTGCTGTTACGAGTCTCGGGGTTAGAGGGCTTAGAAAGGATTTATTATTTAATTAAAGGCGACCGTCTGGATTGGAAGTTGGAAGGAGACTGACTGCACTCGAGTAGCGATTAGGTATAGGTTAGCAGAAATGGCTGCATGACCCATCTGTTATAGTGCGTAATCAATAATTATTATTATTTAAATTTTATTTTGTTAAAGAACATCGTGAGGAGACTTGTACATCTGAAACATGTTGACTTTTTGCGATCATATTATAAAAGGGCCGTAATATTTGATGCAGTTGCTTGGATACACATAGTAGACGCCATTCGTAGCACAGTAAAATGCGTACAATTCGATTAATTTAACTAAAAATCTTATCTAGGGATCATATTTCTCGAAGTGAATGGAAGCATAAAGCATCAACTTAATTAACAAGGATAGCTTTTTATGTATTGAATTGAGAATATTAATTAAATTGATAATAAAAATTCCGCGTCACATTTTTTGAATTGTTATCGAAATTATTTGTCGACACATAATTGTTTTCATTTGACGGTTATCTCATATCTGGATACAGTGAAATAGGATTTGGGTTTCAACATAATGGATAATTAGGGGGTAATACCCAGGCAAAAAGGGTGCGTTCAAATATTTCTACCTCATCTCCAGATTTTACAATCTATTAATGGTAACACTATGCGTTATGTGTGTCTGTGTGTGTAAATAATTTGATTCATTATCAACACAAAACTTAAACTGCCTAACGTGGAATTCTGAAATGTTGTATAGAAATCCTTAAAAAATCATTCTCGCACACGTATAAAGGATTTTTAGAAATTCTACACCAATTTGCGTGGAATCGTTGCATTAAATCTTGTATATACTCTATGACGTTCATACGAGGTAGTTTATAAGAAACTATAGAAAAGTTAGGTTATGTTGAAAACTTAAAATGTTAGGATGCACTAACGAAACCAAATAAAGAACTTACTGCACTGAATTAGGTATATTTATATTAAATATAACCTTACAACGCTTCATTATTCGTTTATTCGAACAACAACCGTTCCTCGGTAATCAAACGTAACGTATTGACACCATTTTTTCCAGTGTTGCCCTCATGACTTTGCGGCTAGTATTAAAATATAGTATACTATTAACAATTTTTACAAACTCTGAAATAAATTCATAGTGAGTAATACACCTGAATTAAACATGACTGATAAATAAGGCTTATTAAAGATAAATTCTTGATTGCTTACATTATGAAAACATATAATTAGATACGCATATCAACCAAAAGTGAGAGTTTCTTTGGATAAATCTAATTCGACTTGTATCGAAGTAATTAAAAAGAGTTGTTACATTTGTTGGTGAAATACTACGTATAGGAGCTTGAAATTTTGCGCAGATGTCGTTTTGATAGATTGGGCGAGCGCTAATAATTATATATATTAGAAACTCCACGCTAATGGGCCAGAATAAACAAAGAACCCGTGAATAAATTTGTAAGCGCCTGGTAGTGATATACAACATTGTTTGTTTCTGATCATTAGTGCACTTTTTATGCTTAAAATTCAGTTGTCAATAAATAACAGCAATTATAGTTGAACGTTGATTAATATATTCATACTTTTTATCGTATTAAGACTTTTCAAACGCACAATTAAATAGGTGCTTAATGGGAATAATTAGTAAATATATGAAACACGCATACTCACTTTACTGTGATTGGATGTATTATTGTAATATATGTATATTGATGGAATAAGCTGCAGTAAAAACAATATATTCAGAAATACTTTTAATATAATATATAAGACACGAAAAACAGAAGACACAATGGCGGTTAACAAGGAGGTCGGTCATATCAATATTCTAAGACACAGAGTAGTCATAGTCATAGTTGATTTTTACATTCTC
>DWPT01002711.1:0-15680 GCA_018251895.1 Agathymus mariae mariae | reverse complement strand
CGGTCAGAGTGGCGCAAGTTAGGGGAGGCCTATGTCCAGCAGTGGACCTCCAAAGGCTGATGGATGGATGGATGGATTAAGTGCATCTACAAAATGCCTAACGGTCATAAATTTGAATTCACTAAATTTGAAAATGCAATAGAATAGCATTCTATGGTGGCAACTTATGGTTTTCAAAAGTCAAATAGCGAGTAGTAAAAGTGAGCGAAATGGACAGCTTTTCGTTATATAAACAGAGCTTTTATAGAGCTTGGCCTTAACGAGCTTTCTCAAGTTACACGTCGACTGGACCGCAAGGCAGAATAACCGCCTATTTTTATAGCGCCTCTTACCGAGAGGCTTTACTTCCTACATTATAATTGGTACAGTTAAATGAGAGAGTAGGTTACGCAAGGAATTTGAATTTGTTAGTTCAGTTGTGAATGTAAACTAAAAAAATATTATAGATTTATATAGAAAAATCATTTTTAAATCAACGAAACGGACAATTGGTTAGGCATGTAGACGATAAATTGGTAGTCAGAAACAAGTTTTATTAAACCCACATTTACTTTATGAAGTTCGAACAACCCAATAAAGCCCAAAATAGTAAAACTTAAGGCGTTCTGACTCAATAGCACCCGCGCCCGCGCATATCAATTGTCTATGACTTGTATTTATTTACGTCACTTTTGTAGTTATCACGGTCCCGATGTGTGGGTGGGTTAAAATAACTACGCGAAATTACATCCGGATCAATATCTGTACACCGGAGGTGAATTGTTCTAAGGCCCATTCAGATAATAAATAGGTTTTAAAAATATTTTAACTATTTATACTGTCTAACGATTTGACTGTATTTTTGTATTTAACTTTATACATCCATTTCACTGGTATTAACAATGGTAAGAAATTGTTGGGAATCATTTGAAGATTACACACGATAATGTTGCCAGTAATTATGTTATTATAATCATTACTAATTATGCTCTTTTTATATTTTCTAGTTAATGGGACGTCGACACAATAGACAGTATAAAAAGTACAGAGTTTTAGCACAAGATGGTACCTCAGTTATTATCACCGTTATGAATGACATGAAGAATATATAGTTGACAAACCTGTAGCACAGTCGATAATGTTCTGGGTTCGATTCCCCGCTAAAGTAGACGTTTAAGTGACAGACAAATGTTTTTTCTCGTGTTCATGGGTATTTGTTATGACATTTGTGTAATTCCAACACAGGGAATCCTAGTGCCGGGGTGTGAGTGTGTGAACATTTATTTATATATAACAATATATACTAAGTGAAAATTGAAACCTAAACTAGAATATTTTATTAAAACGTAAGTTTAAGGTGAGTTTTATATATAAAAAAAACCAATAATGATGTTTTGTATATTACAATTAATTAAGAAATTTTTAACTGCGCAAACTTTGTCTGTGAGCAACTCCACATTTTTGTGTTTTGAGACTAATTTGAATTATCGGAAAAATATGTTGTTCAACTGTTTTCATTATTTTTATACATAGAAAATTGGAAAATGTTGTGTTTAATAAAATTCTCAGTATAATATTCATTTCCATAGATTATAAATATTTAATATCAGTATTTAAATGGTTCAAATGATATTCTGATGAAAATTGAAATCTGACAAAGAATTACATATCTTCCTTCAGTATACATATATGAAACTTATATAACACTCCTAAACTGCCCTCGCTTTGCTTCGGAAAAACTACGACTCACGCTAAAAAATGGTACTTACATTATTTAAAATTAATGAATATTTTTTTTATTTATGGACGGATTGAGATAAAACGGACATTAGATATTAAATGACGCTTACTAGAATACATTAGTAAAAGCCAAACCGAAATCGAAGCCATTTCTGAAATTAGCACGCACAAGCGCACAGATATACAGACAAACAGACAATAATTCTAACGACTAGTGTTTTGTGTTCTATTGCGTTAATAAAGGCCCCCAATAATGTTTTTACTTATATATCGTTCATGTACAGAAATCGATCAGCTAGATTTTATTATATGTACCTATTGAGTACATAATTAGTGACATAGTATATAATTGTAACTGAACGATACAAGATATTTATAATATAACAGCACACGTGAATCGTAAACTATCACGACGATTACGCAAAATCGAGAGACCGATCGATATTTGGATGGATGACCGCTAACTGATGGCAACTGTATCACGAACTTCGTGACATAAAGGGCATATTTCGAATGAAGTCAGTTTTACAAATCACCTTAGACTCCCGACGTAACTACGTATATGTGTTTATAGTAAATGTGTATGCAGACTGTTTGTATTTTTATTACGATTTGAATTGAATATATGACTAATAAATCAATGGAACATTTACTACGCAAGTTTGTAACATTACTTTTGACTTTAGCAGTCTAGCAGGTGGAAAGCATTTTAATACTTTAATTGAAATGTCGCTAAAGTAAATATCATTTGTTAAAAAAATCCAGGATTTAAAGTAGATTTTTGCTTGTTTTCTGACTAGCGCCGGTCTGAGAGGATTCGAGTGTTGCTAATGACTACTTCGTGAGGCCACGAAACTCAGTCGATAAACAAATAGTCGAACGTCATTTCTTTCTTCTACTACCGTTTCGAAAAAGTGCTTTAACGTTGAGGAGAAGAAGCGTCGAAAGAACCTCCTCAGCACTTCACTTCTTTTAAAACAACACATGGTAATTACAAGGTAAGTCTTAACCTGCGTGGAGCTGTTATTTCCAGGGATCCTTTCCATTAGTATATTAATCTATACTATATATCCTTTACCTATAAGCTGTATTTTATCGCGTCGCGTAATTTACCTATTGGTACCTCACGTATCTGCTATGGAGCCTTATTGTTGAATCAAATGCCAAAAGGACTTGTGTCTCGCTGACCAAGTTAATGTATGTAAATTCAGACAATTCCGTACGATTTGGACAAAATACAGATGATTTGTTAAGAGTCTACCATAGAGGTTAACGAAACATGAAACTTATTATGTATGTAACTTACTTATTCTAAATTTAAAATATAATTCGACAGACTGTCACAATCAGTTACTTTTATTGTAACAACATTTATACATGACATTTACATAAATAAACAAGTCAATCTTCATTAATTGATTAAAATGAAATCTTAAAATAGCTTTACATTAGTCTGTGACATTTAAACGTTTCCGCCATATTGATTTTTTGTTGTGAAACAAAACTTCAGTGTAAAAACTTTTTTTGTATTACCAAACTCATCTTTAGTTAAATGAGTATTTGAAACCTCTTCATGTGTGCTTATCTTTTACTGTGTAATGTTCAGATAAATATACGCTTGGGACTCTACATTAATATTGAAATGTCTCTTATTATTTAACTAAATATTATTAATAAAACTTTTTTTATGTAACAAATCGACAAACAAGCTGACGAGCCACCTGATGGTATGTGATCACTGGCGCCTATAGACCAAACTGGCTGTCTGATATAGTAACAGGGCAAGGTATGTATATGAAATATTTTTTGAAAAATAGATGCTTAAGGAATATATTTTTTGTAAATTATTGTCTGTCTGTTAATAACAACTTTAAAAACAATAATAAAATTATTTTTACTGTCCACCAACAATAATATATAATAAAATTGAGACACAGTACTTTGAGTACAACAGGCGACCTTATAACTCAATTAGCAATCCTTCCAGACAACCTATTGAGCTGTGACACTAGCTAACGTATATAGTTAAAACCACTGAAGTGACTTATATGACTCTTGAACTTATATTATGGGTCAAAATCTAGAATATCTTCAGCCCAGATCTATTGTCGCAGAATTTTCTAAAGCGAAACATCGATGGGTTGCTATTTAATTAATTCAATACCAATAATAGGCAATTAAAAAACAGTAGCACAAAATACAAGTGGATCAATTGATCTGACATAGAAAAACGTAACTTTTATTGTAACTATCGACTATAAACATTTATCAAATGTCCATTCAGATGGACTATCAGTAGTAATGTTCATAACATGTTAACGCTCGGAACACCAAAGGCGTCACTGATGCGATGACAACGAAAACAGACCAGTGATATGGGACATTTAAAAATGTTACATCCTTGTTACTCTTCGTCTTTCCTTTTCTTTTCACCAACAATTTCTTGCACCCAAACAAAAGATCACAATGCAAACAGCAAAAATTTTCCGGATCCTAAATTAAAAAGAATGGACCGTTCTAAAGAGATTGCTTAAGGAACTATGAGGTAACCTTCGTCATGCGTTGTTCAATCTCACCCTTATTGCAATCAGCATAGGGTTGATAGTATTTGGAATAAAAGAAACACAATAAGCGCGGACAGCCTCGCCCAACCTGTTTTTTCTGTTCCTATCGCATTACATGTTTTATAATAATTCTAACGTTACAATCTCAACTCACTATATTGAAAAGAGACTGTACTACGTGTTACCGATATGCCGCATTGACGGCGTCTAATTAGTTCACTGATTAATAGACAATTGAGATATATAAACGGACATATCTAGAAATTAATTGTTTTGAACGAATAAAAAAGAGTGTCGGAGCACAGAATTTTCGATTATCTTAGAAATGTTTAAAAAGTATAGTAACACAGTACTTTAGCTGTACGATTTACATCTAGCTAATTATTGATTAACCTTTGATAAATCAAACAATTGACTTTTATATCCTTCGATTTGTGCTGCCACCTATGTCAATTAATTAACATTTAGTGTTAGAAACAGCCTTGGGATATGGATTTGTTTATTTCATTAATTGCACTCTAGCTTTTGTAAAATCGATACTCGCCAGCAACACGACATTGTATGGGTGCTTCTATATAGAACCTAAAGTCAGATTACGCTCCATAAAACCTCCTATATAAATAACAAAAAATAATTACAGCTCATACATTGATGTCATAGAATTTCTCTGTCTCATTTGGTATATATATACACTAAAATTACACAGAACTGATACCTTAAAGGAAGTTACCACGAGACGGAGTTAACATGAAAAGGTGATCTGCATTAGAACCCAAAACCGGACTGCTGCAGTCAGGTCTCATTTCAAAATGAATCCAGGTGATTCCATCAGGCTAAGGGTACAATTATTCCTATAACATTTATTACAATTTTCCAGACAAACTATAATAGTTTGGCGAAGGTACCCTCAAATACATAAAAACAATTGTGACGGTAGACAAAACCGAACGACAAGGTTGAGTTATATTGAAACCACTATTTTGTAGACAAGAATAATTAATTATTAGCTATTAATATTGCTTCATACGTACGACTGGAAAAAGGCAACATTTGCATAACAAAGTTATGTTTAATTTTATAATCATATCTTTATATGAATAACATTTATTCCTTAACACAATGTTAAATATGTACTTATTTATGCATTACAACGTGTTTTTTTTACTTAAATTATTAATAACGTATTCTCATTAGATGTCAAACATATTATGTAGATGGTGTTTTTATTTCAAAGCGTTTATGTTCACATAAATACCTGTATAGGCATGCAAATAGACATATACGAAAATGTTATATATTATAATATATATTGTGTATATTCATGTATATATATTTCCGCCGCTTTTAGCCTAATGGTTAGTTGGTAGGAAATGCTCAAGCATTGGCTCGCCATTCATACCGTAATACCTAAATATTGTGGTCAATCAAGTTTAAATAAGTAAAAAACAATTGTAATAAATGAACACACACTGGATACAATTAAATATGTGTTAGTCTTTATGCTAATAGTTGGAAAAACTTCGAAAGGACCACTACTTTGTAAATAATTTTGTAAATAGTAGAATATTACCATCAATACCACGCTGACAGAACAAGGTGTCTTAAGAGGCGACAGAAGCCAATCTGCTTGGTGGTAAGGCTTCGCATGAGAATTATATTATCAGTATTATTATTAATTCATTAATATTATTACCGGTATTATTGCCGGTCAGCTGCCAAACGACACTTCGTATTAGGGCTGGAGGCTTGAGAGCCAGTACTTTCTTTCTAATCTTCTTCTCATTTCCTGGCCGGCTACGCATCAGTGATACCTTTGGTCTTGTTGATGTACATGGGCAACGGTCACCACTCACCATCAGGTGCATGAGGTGGCTCGTCTGCTCGTTTGCCGGCTATCAACATAAAATAATGGTCAGCGCTATCCATTTAATTTCCTGAACACCAGGTGCGGTACCAAAAAAAAGCGTTAGAAAAATAAACGTTTTTTGTTTATGACGTTTGATTTTAAAATGAGGGTAGACAGATTGTAAATAATGTTACTATCTATAATAGCAGAAAGGATTAAACTATGTGGTTCAGAGTCGAGACGAGATTTGATACAATTACCTCCTGCATTGGACGGCAAGGTTCACTAGGACCAAAGAACAATCACACCCCAGTGCTTTGAGCATCGTGAAACGAACCTTTATTCCAAATTCAAATCTCTGCCAAGGTTAGATTTATGTAACAAGTCTTCGTTAATTGCGATGTTACAATACTGTTCATGAAATACAGAAAATCCGTAAGTATCCGTAAGTACGTAAGTGTTAATTAACCAAAATTATAATCCAGAGAATACAAAAGTGGAAACAAAAATACTTTTATCAACTATTAAACCATGTAGCGATTGAAATTGTACAACAGCGCGAAACGTTAAGTATTAGGTTCAAAATGGCGTCTAGCTAATAATGCTATTGTCTGAAACTGGTAGAATTTCGGTTGCGACACCGGCGCCCGCGCACGCTTGACTCATGCGAAGCTATGTGGTGGGGACCGTCGACACTACGGCATACGTTGCACCTTATGATGGAAACGACAAGGTCCAAACTACTTCGACCGACCGGCTCGGAGGCTTTGCCGGTATTGTTTTACGAAATCGTTTCAAGCTGAGTCGTTAGGGTAGATAGATAGTGTTTGGATGTAATACTCTTGAATTGGAAAACATGATTTTGTCGCAGCAGGCTGTACACTTACGCTCACTCGTATGGAAATGTTTGTTTTCATATGATTTAAATACTGTTAAATATATCATGCTGTATGTGAGATTTCATAATAACAACTAGGCTTTACAAGCGGCTTCGTTTGCTAGAATTGATGAATTTTTAGTATTAACTGTTTAGTTTTCTGTAGATGAACATTAAAGGTATCCTACCATTTTTTATTTGTTAAAATTGGTAGGTCAAGCCGACTACCCTTGGACGCACCTTTCTGAACATCCATGGATCTTTCAGACGTAGTTTGTAACCACTTACAATCAGATAGTCTGTCTACTCCATTGTCAAGACGAAACAAGAAAAAAAACCGACTTAAACTTGGAGAAAGTGAATTTCTTGGTTTTATCTCCTATTTTCGTTTTTATGGATGGTGTTTTTTCTTCAAAATTAAATGAAACCTAACGGGAAGTATACCTACTCTCTAAACAAAAAAGGAATTTTTCAAATCGGCAATGATAATATAAAAAAAAAAATACATTCGAATTGACAAATTCCTCCTTTTTTAAACTCTGTTAAAAAGTCAGCTCTGACAGCTGTAATACATTGTCCTATCCTACTGTACACTTCTGTATATTCGTTTAATGTCTACTTATTCCAAGCTCTAAATATAAATTAAATAAAAGTTTGAAAATATATTCGGCCAGTATTTTCCACTTTTGTTTTAAAATTAATAGTACTATAAACAATACATTTACAATTATGAATAAATATAAAATACTCACCTATTATAAATGAAGAATAGCATCTGAAATTCAAGTTCTGTTTTTAAACAATGTATCAATTGTACATTAATTTTTGAAGATGCATTCGCAACGATCAGCAAGTGTACACAGTGATTTGAATTCCATGTGCACGTAAAAAATCTTAACGAATCTGTTGTAGATGAGCAGTTAGTGTGTGAAGTAGATGGGATGGTTGTTTGCAGATACCTTTGCACTCGTTCGTGTTCAGCGGTACAGCGGTACAGCGGTACGGCGGGAGCTGGGTATTATCGCGCTGTTTATTTGCTCACACTGAAAGAAGGCAATCTGGCAGAGTAAGGCGAGGTGCACATGATTTTGATTATGTAATTTATTTACAGATCAAGTAGGTGGACTTTAAGACAACAGCATCAACTTGTTGAATTCAGGGGAACTAGGATCGGTTGGAATAATGGTAATTAAGTGAGGCATATGTGGAGTTGGACACAAATTTGTGTTCTTTAGTCTCGGGTAAATCTAAAGCTGTTGGATTAGGATACTTTGTAAGTGAGAGTAAAATATTTACGTTATGTTATCTTTTGATGAAAAAGTAAATATTACTGGTAAAAATTATTTGAATAAATAAGTTTATTTTGCTAAACAACATATAACAAACGTAATGACGACACTGAGTGTTAAGATTATATTGTATTTCAAAAAACGAATTTCACTTTTTTTTAATTAATAAGTGACACATAAGAGTAAATGCTCTTTAAGTTAATACTTCATTACCTACTCTGAAAATGTCAAATCGTTGATATAAGTAGTTCATAACTATAGTATAGCTTGTACTATAAGGAGAAATCGTACGGATCTTTTGTTCAATCATAATTCACCTTCAATACAATATTGATTGGAGTTTCATTCGACACACGATAGAGATGTAAAGATATGATTAATGGTAGTGACTTAGGCGGAAAATAACACGTAACTAATTTATTAAGTATACCGCAGGGATATAACGTAGCCTTTTAGAAATCCACTGCTCGTTGGTTATGACTAACGCGGCGATCAGAAGGTAAGCTGGTCGGCTTGGTATATTTTACAAGTAATTTATAAAACTATAAAGTATTTTTTTGATAATTTTACATACGAGTATCAATGCTTGTTGTGTTAGCAATTAAATTAAAGTATCAAATATAAGTTTGGCAAATAAATAATACATTATAACATGATATTTAATTGTGATGTAGCTGTTTTGTGACAGTGTAGACACAAATATAAGCAATAGGCGCGTTGTAATCCGACTTGGTCGCTAGGTCAGGCTAAATATCAGCGCTTTTTAAAAAACAGCTTTGTTTATTAGAAAATTTGCTGCTGTTACTTTACTTAATTACCTACAATTATTGAAATTGTTGGTTTTTAATATTTAATTTTTTTTCTATATATGTACATCATTGAAAATATCTTTTATTGTTGTTAATCTTGTGATAATGTTAATATGTGATAAGTTTAAACATTTTTTTCTGTCGCGTGCAAAGTAAAGTCCATGTCGACTACCCACGTCTATTCTACCGTCTAGCAGTGGTGAGGATAAAAAAGTATATATTATAATACAATCAGTGTGTAATACGCCTAACGCTAGCGAATTCTATTTTTGATGTTTAGATCGGTTAATGCGCGCGATGCAGTTTTATGCACAAATTTGCGCCCGCGCCGCCGGATGGAACGCCCGCCATTTTTAAATTTAAATTTAGAGTCGAATCGCAGGAAGCTCGTGCTATTTTCGAGTTTTATTTATTCGTCTAGGCGTGGTTTGGCGCTTGCGGATAGAAAAATATGGCGGCTGTTTAGAATAACATTAGACATAGATTAGATCTACGTAGATTAATTTTGTTACACATTACGATCATTAAGCTTATATAGCTATTCATATATTTTTTAAACAAAAGAAGGTTTCCTCACTTCTAAAATGTGTGTGTACATTAAAATTGTGTACAGTAGTTTAGTGCTTCAAAATGCCGAGTAAAGCTTTTCGTGTCATGGTTTCTGAGAAAAACAAACTGTGCCGAGTTTCGTGTGGACACAGACGTTTCATATTTGAAATGAATGAATTTTCTTTCAAGTATTTCCAAGTTCCAAATATCATTAACGACTTACTTTGTCCACTTTTGTTGTATGATTGTAATACACTAAAACGGGACTAGTGGCCTAGGTTCGATTGCCGGGTCCCAAATAGAGTAATGTCAGCCCTTTTTATTTTAATTTATGAAAGTAAGTACAAACTGATCCTATATCTGAGTCGGTGGTAGTCCTGTCTAACAAAATATTCCGGGTTCATTATCCGGGACATTTATGTGATTATATTTATGCGTTCTTTTGTTTTGGTTGTTTGTGATGTGTTATTTATATATCGGTGCCAAGTAAATTTTCAATTTGTGTATGTTCATTTTTTTATTTATTTATGTAGTATTAGCCTATTTGTTGTTAAGGTATTGCCACGTATTTACCTTTTTAAAAATGTAGTATATTTGAGGTATCAGATGCCTTGCATCTTTTTAGAAATTGCAACGTCTTATTAAAACATCTATTTAGCTGTTGCTCTAAACATTTCCTAATCCACGTGATCTATTTATACTTACACTATAATGCCGTAAACCTTCTAAACTCCAAATACTAGAACTCTCTGTGGCAGGTGGCTCAGATAACACATAACGCTCTACAAACATGGTTAAAACAAGGACAGACTATTAACTGACACGTAAATGTCTTAACCGAGGATCGAACCCGATTCTTAAATTGAACAGGCCTAAATTTAACTATTTTAAAAATAATCATGTATTACAAATTGATGCAGATATCAGTAAGACAGCTAAAATGGTACACTATACTTTTTTTATTAATACATAAAATATGAAATATAAACCAAGAAGAGTTTTTGTAGTTCCATTGTTGGCATATGTTTATAAATATATGTTTTTTTTTTATGTTTTACTAATCAAACCACACGAAAGAAACGTTCGATGATAAATCAAATTCATGGTTTGTCCGGCCCATATACCATTGTCTGTCAACACTTAAAATTCGAGTTGGCTCAACAATTTATTTTCTCGAATAATCTTGAGAGCGGGAACAAACGTTATAGTTTTTATCCTAGTTTTGAAATTAGAACAGACTGATCTCAATTCCGACATCGAACACAAATTGGTAGGTCTACAAATAAATTTATTTTATTATTATTTTTTGCTTCTACTATCGTTTCGGAAAGATGCTTTAACAATGAGGTGAAGAAACGCCAAAAGAAACTTCGGAAATTAAATTCCGAACGCCAATTTCAATTTCAATCTATTCTTAAAACAAATTTTATTTGAGTTTTGAAATAAGAATGCTCTTAAAGTTCAAACTCGGAATCTACCTCAGCTCCGAGATTCACCAGGGATATATTATGTAAAAAATACAGTTTTATAAGAACATTGAATTTAGAACGCTATTCAGACCGATCTTGAATCGTTGCAGGTGTTCGAAACTCATACATAACTAAGAATCTACTTACACTGATGATATTCCTTTTGCGAGTGAAACAGGGAGTAGTGGAGTGACTTGACTTCGATTCATTAGTTCGATTCGTTATTACTATAAGTAGAGGTAGCCTAGTGGTTTTAACATTAGACTTCCGGGGGACTAATTCCAATCCTTAACGCATATTTATTTTAAAGAATAATTAGCGTTATAAATTATTTATCACTCGCTTCGGAGCAGGAACGCATCGCAAGGAAAAGCATACCTGAGAGTTCTCCATAATGTTCTTTTAAAGTGTGTGTATGTGTGTGTGTCTGTGTGTGTGAAGTACGCCAATTCTCAGTTAGCTAATATGCCGAACTAAGATCTCAACTTTTCTTTGTGGAGACGACCCGACGATGACCCGTAGAATGATGATGAAAATATAGGTTACGAGTCTGTTCGTGACTAATAGCTTGAAGAGTATTTTACAAGTATTTCACTGCGAATTGCTGGCAGTGTTCATGGCCATACCGAGTGGAAGCTCTCTTGCTGCTCGGAATCCGGTATGACTTAACAACTTCAACAATAACAAGCACGACAGGTGGATTAATTTTCACAAAGAATGGTTTAAATGAGATATTCGGCGCACGGAAGCATATGCGATGCACTGAAGCACTTATTTTTTTTTATTTTTTTAATATTTGTTTACTTAATTTTTTTAATCATTACCCATTCAAGTCACTCATTCATTCAAGGCTAGTGTGAATAGACTTTTCCTAAGTTAATGCACTTAACCATCTAAGGATATATCGTCGATTATCATCAGCTGAGAGTGTAGTCAAGCACTGACTTAGAGTCATTAAAAAAAGTTGCCTTAGCTGGTATGATCATACAAAATATACGACGCAAAGCAAACCCATCCACAATAGTGAGTGCAACATAAAAATCCCGCTCAAAAGATGCATTGAACAGACGCAGCGGAGAGCCGCGTTATTTTCGCCGATGCAACCTTGAATTTTAGTGGGTATTTTTGTAATGCACCCACTGCACTTGGCGAGATACGTGATTTTGATTATAAAGAACATATAAAACGGTATGTGAGTATGTGTGGCTCGTATTTTTGTGTCACTACACTTACTAACACAAAAATACCGTCACACATGACGGGGCGAGTTTGGTATTCGGTAGCCTTTGTACTCATTGAACAACTGAAAATTATCTTCGTATTAAACCAATTATGAATCTTAGCGGATGTTCTGTGTAGCTAGTCTTAATTAAAACCTAAATTGATATTTTTAGCGACAATATTGATTTCTTCATCATCAGGTTCCTTCACAGTTTCCCTATTGGCCACAGTTTCCTTCCATGATGGTTTGTTTACGGGCAAAAAACCTTGGGTGGTGGTATATAAATGTCAGTACGAGTTTAATATAATTTTATTTTCTTATTATTTCCTTTGCTGGAGGGAGGTGGTAGGCATGTACAAACCATCCTACATGGTACCCGCGATTGTTGCAAAGTAGAGAAACAGAATCCATGTTAGTTTTTTAACTCAAGCAGGTATAGCTGCTTGGTTGTTAATTTTGTCGCACCGGGTTCCTGGTTAAAATTTATACGATTAGTAAAAACCGAACCTTTCCAGTTTATTGTTTTTGTCAGTACATCACAGCCGTTTCAATCTCCCATTGGTATTAAACACACAGCACACACATGCACAGTCTTATATGTATGTACACTTCGCTTCGGGAAACTTGATCCTACGTCACGTCTTGATTACACAAATAGTAACCGATCCCTCAGTTTTATCAGGAGTTTTACGATTTTATCGTTATGTCATATATCTATTTCGTGAGTCAATGGTAAAAACCGTACGAAAACTGGTGCCGTAGTTTTTGAGATTATGGCATTCAGACAGAGAGACTGAGAATTTGTTTCACACCATATAGCCTAGGACCAGCTGTAATGATGTACCTTCCAAATGGTAAAATAAGTTTTCAAATAGATGCCGTGGTTATTACTTACGTGCACTCAAACTCACAAAAATCGCACTTTCTTTATAAGTATATATGATACACTTAATAAAAATTTACTATCTACATATAGGTATATTCATAATACTTAAAATAACTTAGGATTTCCCTAACTTTTTTATTAATATCAATATTTAAGGTGATGTATGCTAACAGCTCGGTGAAGTGAAGCTCATATACCGCGAGACTGACGCGTTATGCGACGCCATGACACTTTCTGCACCAGGAAATCCTTTCTAACATTTTGACAAATTAGTCGAGAGGATGTTATGGGCGTTAATCGACGCACACACGCGTCACGTATTGGCACGTGTGTTCTGGTGTGTATGTGTGCTTATGTTTTTATATATATTTATATTATATTTTTGCAGTTGCGAGTTTTTATCCCTCCTGTACTGCGTGTTGTGGGTTTTGATACTTAGGAGTAACTAACTGTATTGCTAATTTCCTATTGAACTAAAATCTTGCAGAGATGCCATGCGTCTTATACCTTATTAACAAGACATTATTGTTACTGGTTATTAAGTAATATTGGTATTTGTTTGATTTTTAATAGGCCACCGAAAAATATTTTTTATTTGGAAAGCTCATGTTTTTGTCACCACTGGAAAATATTATATTAAACTGTTAAAATTTAAAATTATCAGCTGTAAATAAATTTATAAATTGACTGTTATGGCAATTGATAAATTTGATTTTCCCAAATATTTTCAAGTAATTGAAACCGCGTCGAATACCTACAGAATATGAATTTATTGAAAATATTATCTTACCTTAATTCAAATCAATGTCGTGAATAGTTCAAATTAATACCGTGGAAGAGAATATAACAAAATTATAGCTATTCGGAGAAGTTTGGAGAACTGCGTCTGTTGCCAACTATTTTGAAAAATACCAACGTTTGTAGTGCCACTGACTATATCCAAAAAATCCCTAAAAAACATATAACTTATTTGAGCACATCTATTTTCCTTATTTTCTCTTGTATTGACTTAAGACACTAGTTCGCGAACATAAAGTGAATTTCTAAACATTAGCAACCATTCATAAATATTCCCGACTCGATTTGTATTCCAGCTTGACGATAATCTCGTAGTGTATTCTAATATGTTTCTTTCACTCGCTTGGCAAACTATTCATTCTGAGAATCTGAGTAATTTAACAGATTTAGTAACTTAGGTTTTATCAATTCTACGTTAATTAATTAATGAATCAAATATGAACTTTGAATTAACGATACTTTTGTTGATAGTTTAGAAACGCAAAATTGTATCAAGTCGTACTTTTAAGTAATTGAAATAAATAAATGTTAAATTAATTTCGATATATGTTACAGAAATAATTTCGGTCAGGTGAGACTGTACCTATGTGGACTAAGACAAATGAATTTTGTGTAATTAATTCATAGGAAAATTCCGTGGAAGTAGATCAATTTTCCATAGTAAATTATATTATTAATACAAGATTATAATGCCAAAAGATAATATTATCTATATAATATAAATTCAAAATCTTATCAAGAATTAACTTAATTTGGTCAATATGGTCAATGTTAAACACAAACGGATAGACACAAAAATTCTACGTACATTAAAATTTCCCAAAAATATTTTACAATTATCACAATTTTATTATTAGTAAGTAAAGCTTCTCCACAAATTAATTATAACTATATTCAGATGTCAGATAATCTTAAAAGTCACGCGATCCCGGTGGTAAGTCCTATAGAAAGCTCATTCCACATTTTCCAGTATTTCGTTATATTATTCAGTTTTTAATTTACGATACTCAGATTATATTACGTAGTTCCAACATAATTCAAAGTAAGTAGCTATTTAAATAATGCATAATCGCATTCATCACGCGCATTCGCCGGTTCATACGGCATTTGCATTTTCAGAACCTTATTAGAATATCCTGATGTATAAATAAATATAATAATTAATTTCATACACACCGTCAAATTGCTCAATGACTAACTGGGACAATTTTACAATAAATTATGTTGTATGTTATCGGTAATATTATTAAGTTTTGTACAGGTTTGTAACTTAATTTTTTTTAAAGTTAAATAATAAATTCCTCTTAACATGTCGTATTTCAACACTTTATATACTTTGCTCCTTCCATTGTGACGTAACCGTAGTTTTGCCCATCTGTGCCACTTTCCAGGTATAAGGTGACACGTGCTGGTTCATTCTTCTTTGAGACGTCAAATGTCTCGAGTTTATCCTTGTACTTAATAAAAATACTTTTTCATTCACGTTGTCATACAATTTAATAATAATAATAATAATAATACTCTTTATTGTACACCATAGCACGGAAATGCCTTAAGAACAATTTAAACAATATCATTATACAATAGGCGGTCTTATCGCTAAAAAGCGATTTCTTCCAGACAACCTTAAGGTTAGAAGTTAAAAGCATGAG
>DWPT01002710.1:0-15680 GCA_018251895.1 Agathymus mariae mariae | reverse complement strand
ATACTACCGGTATATTTTTACCGGTTCAAAATTGCTTTATCCTGATTGACATTGGAAATATATCATGTATACATATACAAGTATAATTATTTTAAACCCAATTAAAGTCGGGGCCGGCTACTGGTAAACAACATAAAAATATTCTGCCATATAAATCATATATATATATATATATATATGTATATGTTAAATAAAAAACATATTTACCCGATGCCCAAGTGCCGTTAAATGCAGAAGCTGAAAACACTCCATTGATAATATCTTCAAGTTCTATTTGATCCGGCTGCGGGGCTGGTGTTGTTGGCGTTGTCGTTGTCGTAGTGTCAGGACCTAAGGACGTGGACACTGTTGTCGTCGTTGATGGAGTCACTATAGTCGTCGGCCCTTCTGTTGTCGTGGAAACCTGTTCTGCGTCACCATTGCCCGTCAGTACTACCGACAAAGTTATAATAATGGCAATTACAACGGCCATGACTACTCCGCCGATAATATATACGTTTTTTCGTTTGGTTGCAACCAGCTCCTGGAACAATAGTGTCATATTAGCGTGCAAGATGAGGTACAAGAGATTCCATCCATATTGATTCCGAGATAAACTTTCGTGTTCACAGTGTACGCTATTGGTTACGAACGATATCCGACTTGTCACAGCCGCTGGGCTCTGCATCAATCAATTTAATTCCGAAGGTTGTCTTGCACATTGTTAAGATCTCTTACCAACCTAGCTACCTACTTCCCTCTTTGAAGAATCTACCATAAAATACTTTAACATATTTCGGTTACAGTTTTGGAGAGTCAGTTTAAATGCCAGTTCAGAAAGGCTGAGACAAACACAAGAGATGACAAATGAACACAACCCGAGAACAGGCATGAAATAAATATCTGGGTGGTAATCGAACCCGGGACCTTTTCACTCTGCACGCAGTGTCACTACCAACTGGGCTAAGAGATTGTTCAATCTAATATATAAGTATCAACACATACCCATTCACACAAATCAGTTAACCCGATGTGTATTTTGTTACTTTACCCATGACAAAGAAATCACACAATAGCTTACACTAGTAAGAGTTTGACCATGGATTTAGCAGGTCGGTCATCCCTGGTGAACTGCACAAAGCCTGCCTACACCTCTAAACTAGACTATTACGATAAAAATAAAAATATAAACCTTCTTTGTCTCATTGAAATCTTTCCTGGAATTGAAAACTGATTACTAAATAAATTAGCAAGCACAGACTTTAAACTTTATTAACGTCATACATAACAAAGTTTCCTTATTAAAGTATTATCGGTAAACAATACATAAAACACGGAGCTGAACACAATGATCACGCGGATAATCTCAAAGTAGACTGAGTGAAGTATCCATTCTAATTTATTTCTGTTTCTTTTCTAGTACAAATTCAGATATCTTTAAGGTTATCGATGCCCAAGTTAGAGTACGCTATTAGTGGACGCCGCGAGCAATGACATTGAAACCAGATCGAATCGATTTGATTTACGATAGTGTTGTTCGGATCTTGTTGTGTGATGATTTTTAATTAACGTTTATAGTTAACAATGTTTGACGTTCGGCTTGAGCACGCTTTTAATGACAAAAATAATATTTTTTATACCTAAGTCTTTACGATTGGTAGTTGCACTGAGATATTTTATATCGTTTTCGTCTTGGCATTATACGATTTGGTATAGTTGGGTTAATCCGTGGTGTTTTTTTTTTACATAGAATAAGTTAATGCTTGTCAACAATCCCACCTGATGGAAAGTGGTGATGAAGTCTCAGATGTTGAACGCCTTAATTTTTAAACGCCTATTCACTCTCATCTTGAAGACTCCCACATTGTAAGAAGGCGTAACATAAATTATGTGCCATTTAAAAGTGTCATTTTTTATCTTTGGTTATATTCTTCATTCACTACGACCTACCGGCAAACAATGGCAGCACAACCTGCTCGTGGGAACAATATGTTGCTAGTGCTAATTTTGTAGCAATGCTGGAAGGTTAAATCTATTAAAATTCGATATTAAGCGATTTCTCAGCTTCTTCAGTCGGGCAAAAAGGCCGGCCACTGGTATATAAGCAAAGAGTAATTATGCTATGTGTAGCCGGATATGTAAAGTGCAATTGGTAGTAGAAAAGAGAGAGTCACGGTGTAAGTGACAGCGAAGCATTCGTATGAGTTTCCATAGTCTCCCGGTACTGTCCGAAAGAATTTTACAGAGCAAAACTGGACATTCATATTTGGTCAGGTATTTCGGAATACTTGTTTTCAAGCTAATAAAATATCAATCGGTTGAACATCCTATTCATTACATTACGTACATCTTATTTTCGAACTTACACGTTAGAAATATTAATTATAGTTTTACTAACGACTAAAAATTTATGTCCTTCGGATACTTTAAAATTCTGTCACTGCCGTACACTATCTTAAGCGATCGTAATGCTCTGATTCATTTTTGTCTATCTCAAACGTTATTATTATTATTCATCTCATGATCTGTGACGGTTTATGATAAAATGCTGTGATTCTATGAGAAAAACACATTTCTATGTCGGGAAAGATTCAACATAACTCAACCTCAATCACTCTTCACACTACGAACATTATCACAGCCTAACGAAATATTTTATGCGTGATGTCATGTCTCTAACAGCGTTTCGGGAAAAGTGTTTTAAGGGTAAGCAGATAGTAAATTTGTACACCTCATTTGCCCTTCTAATTTTCGTTCACAATATTATTTTTTTATCTCGTGTGACTAACCTTACGCTATTACACGTTGCTTAGACGATGTCGGAATGTCTTTCGACTTCTAAGGCAATAGATTACTTTAAATTCTTACCCTGTGCTATCATTCAAATTAAATACTGAGTAAAATATTGTCATCCAGTTTGTATGTAGACACAAGAGAATGGTTATTGTTTTAATAATAGTTACCAAGTCGACTCTATATGCCATTTCATTGTGAATTTCTGTGCCGAACAAGAGGTCCCTGGATGGATTTCCAGCCAGAATAGACGTTATTATAATAGATAAATATTCGCTCTGTTTGTCATTTGTCTATTTCCATGTCACCCACAACACACAAGATCCTAGTTCAGCAACGTATATGGGTGTGAGGGTGTATTTTTATGTGTTTAGTACACATATAATGACGTTATAACGAGAGTAATTAATTTTACCTTGTTACTGGTCCCCATTTCCAGGTTGGTGTTACCATTATCCTGAGCCATATTGAAGAGTGTTTTTTCTACCTGCAAAAAAAACAAATATAAAGTAAATATAATAAATATTAAGATATATACTTAACTGATAAACAAAATTAGTGACTAGAGCATGTAATAATCTCTTCACGGTTGTTTTTACCTCCGGTGTTAAAATACTTTATGTTCATGGGAAAGCGCTGTTTCAATTTCATTGCAGACTTTAAACTCTTCAAACGAAAAACATTTTATGAAACAAGGTAACTTAGGGCAAAGTTGTTAAGTATGGCGATTGTTAATTACTAATATAATAACTAAGTGTTAATTACTAACTATTCAATGGCGTTTTCTTATTCAAAACTTTGGTAAAAAAATCGATCTGAAAAGCTGAAAACTCGTCTTACGAAACTAGTTAAATTCAACCGGTTTATCTGTAAAAGGAAATAAATGGTTTTTATTTTCCTTTTGGGATGTCTCAGGTCATATCCGGAGCGGAAGTTGGAGTAATGACGCCGCGGGGAACGTTTGGTCGCGGCGTCCGTCGGAGGAAATAGTATTGTTACCCAACAGGTACTATTGGTATATATTCGTAGCAATGGTATCAGTATACAATATACCAAATACAATATGACAAAAAGTGAAGTATTTGATAAAATATATTTATATACGTACGTATATTTCAGGGTTTAGTACGTACGTCGAAAGATTAAGATTAGCGTCTGTTTATCTATTTATGCATTTCATTATATGTTTTTACGAATCTACAACATAACCAAATCAATAGTTGTTAGAATTTGATGTCTGCTTGTCTGTGCATTTGTTCGTGCTAATCAGATAACGGCTTAATCGATTTCTTTATGGTTTTCACTAATGTATAACAGGAAGCATCATTCATTCATTGAAATATGTCGATAAAAAAAATGATAAATTAATACATTTTTAATTCATAAAACGAGAAAAAGCCTAAGCGTAATGCGTATTTTCGTAAAGCGAAGCGAGGGCAGTCTGCTAGTATTATAATTATGTATAATACATAAAGTCACTTGAGAATTTTAATAACTTATTAATACACTTATTATGAGAGCTACAAATTTTTATAACATTGATCAATTCTCGTTATGTCTTGATCTAACTCTGCAAAAACTATGACATAAACTTGTACATATCTATATCGCACAAATAATATACAGAAAACGCTATATAAAAATCCGATGTAGGTAAGTACTTCAATTTCCCGCGTAAACACAGCTTCGATTACACTACTCGTAACCGATGAGTCTTGTCAATTCCTTCCTAAATAAAGTGTGATTTATTAACACGTCAAAGAGAAAGAATCTTATGGTGGCGGGTGATCAGAACCAGAGCTGCCATCTTTTGACACTGGCAAGATGGTAACTTGGCTTCGCTATTATGTTATGTCTGCGATAAAAGCACAGAGCCTTCTATCTCACTTTGACTTCAACGCTAAAGAGAAAGTAGTGTACAAACATAAGGACTTCTAAAATCTGTAATAAGCGTATTTACCATTTTCTTGTCAGTGACGTGTCACACGTGACCAAACATCCTCTCGATAGTGGAATACCTCGACCAAAATATCCTCTAGAAGCTATTTACAAGATTAAGGCTCATCTCATTGAAGTTAGAATGTTAAATTCTGTTAGGTTTTAAGAATTAAGTATTGAAACTACAACTAAATTGATAATTTAATAAAATGGTCGTTAATTGATGGAGTGAAGCATTTTACATATTTTAAATGTAAAATTCTTGTGGAGTTTGGTCTCATCTTTGCTTCATTACAAGATAAGAATAAATAATCTATAGAATCCACATGATTTTCGAACATAACAAACGTTACCCTGCGTGATGATAGCAGTGAATGTACTTTGTGTTCGGGTTACTTCGATTCTGTGCTCAAGGGAACGCTGTTCGCACATCCTTCAGATTCTATCGTCTCAGACGATTGTATACACAAAATGAAATTAGATGGGATCTTGAATTAGTACTACATCTAAATGGTATTTTAAATTAAATATTTGAAACTTACATTTTTAAATAGTCATTAGTCATTAATTTAATATGACCTCATGTAAGTCATCAGTTTTAACGTTCTTAACTTTTTTTTTTATATTTTTCTAAAATACCTGTTTTAGTTTTGTCTCTCTTCTTACTGTTTGATCTGGCAAAGAGTACGTTGACATAATGAGTAACTGTTATTGACCATTCTCCTGATGTTGAGTGGTCACCGACAGCCATTTAAATCCACAACAAAGCATCACCGACATCTGTTTACTACTCGTAGTTCTCAAAACTCCTAGAAACTAAACTCTGGTTAATGCTTGAAGTAGGGTTGTAACTGACCAGACAGGAAATAACCCTAGTTCACCAGCACCGTCGAGATTATGCCATCTAGTTCGATACAGAGCTTTTATTCAAAAAAGCAATTTATCATTTAAATACTCAGATTATCTTAAGACAATATTAAAATAGAATAAATGAAATTTAAGCTACAATTAAATTATAATTCAATAGAAAACCAAATGTATTCTAATATTGTTTAACGTACAATCAAAATTAATAATATTTGTAAAAATATTAATCTTAATTTAGCTATTGAACAATGATAAAGGGTAATCTACGGCGGGTAACGCCAATCATTATCTCCTGCCTTAAATCTTATCTACCGCACCGCACGATATAAAAGTATATCGTATAAAATTAAGCCTATTATTTAAACTATCTATTTACTAACCACAATTGAATTGTCAAAGTGAAACTAGTTCTAAGAAACGCTAACTACAGTCAAAATGAATAAAATGTAGTTATTAAGTTATTCAAAAATAAATTACAGAGATTGATTTCAAAAGAAACCGATAAAAAATATAAATTAAAATATCCATCATTTCTAATCGGTGAGTTAGTAAGTCACAATAAAATAAATAAGTAAAAAACTACTAACGAAGAATTTCGATATTTGGTTTTAAACAATCAAATATTAATAATAATAAGCCTTTATCGATTTATATTAGATGTTGCGTCCATATATATCATTTTCAAAATTGCAAATTTATTTATTATTACAAAGTTGGACAGGTATGGAATAAATTCGAGTACTTCTGGACATCCTATTGTCAATGTTTTTTGTTTGAATTTATATGTATATGTATATAATCGATACCCCGTTCAGCTTATGTCTCGGTGTTGTTATTAAAACGTTAGCGCTGGTATTCAGCAGGGACAGATTTTTATGAGTGCATTACGTTAATTATAACTCATGTGCTTAGGATGTATTTGACAATATATATTTGGTAATATTTATGAAAAGTAGGTAAGGTAATATAAAAATAACAATAACATAATTTTATAACAATAAAAGACAACTTAAATTCGAGGCAAGTTCAACATTACAAGTGCAGGTGAGTGTGTCTGTATACATAGAAGCATCATCTTTCCCCGAATAAAATAAACTTCAATATCAGTGAGCTCTGGCGAGACCTTTACTATAAATTCTTGACATCATGTTTCAAATTAATTGTAACAGTTGTAACTCAGACTTTATTTTATTAACAAGCAAAACTTCTACGTAATACTCAATTGGGAAAAACATCGTTTAATTTTAATGGCGGTATAGAAGAAAAAGGGTACATCAGTTCAGGCGTCAGTAACCTGCATCCCTATATTTTAAAGCAATCCATTCGTACAAATATTCCTAGCGCTTGAAGAAAATTTAAAAGATAATCATTTCATCGTGTTAACGTTATCAAAGTTAAGATGAAAACTTATCTAAATTTTAAATTATATGGTGTGATAAGAAGATTATAGAAGTATGTGTATACTTATCACAAAACACCGTCAAACTTCAACACACACATTTGTTTACGAATACAAAAAATACAGTTTAATTTGTGCTTACCACATTTAAAAATACAATTCCCTGCACACCGGCCAGTGGCCGAGTTTCAGCCACACTAATTGTTACATATGTCTTAAGATTATGTCAAGATTAAGATACCGTTATCTTATATGATAATAATTTAAATAACTCATAAATATTTCAATTGAAGCTATACGATAACCAACAAATAAAGACATACAGATAAAAAATTATATTACATTTCTGAACACAATTTTAATAGCGACCACGAAACCAGTTATCTATACATTGTTATGGGGTCACAATTGATTGTAATTCACGCTTTGCTTCCGACATAACATATCAGAGGTTTCTTTTTATTATACCTTATACACCTAAATCTTTCTCGCTAAACATCTATTGTGAAATTTTACCGTTTAGTGTAGATATCTGAGGCCTTTCTATTATGGGATACCTACGTGGTTGAGCTGTAAATATTTTAATAATATGCTTTACTTTTCCTTACCTAAGCATTTTACCATATCACATTACAACATACTCCCGAAAGCTTATTGCCAAAGGTATCGTTTTCTTTTTACACTTACGCACATTTTTAAGATTCATAACAATTTTCGCTAGTGTACACGTAACAAACGCAGGTAACATATTACACGTTCAACTGTTGCCGCATGCTCTGTTACTATCGACGACACCAACAGAATCGCTAATGGTAGCAATCGAAACACAAACCGAGTCGAGCACTTTCTAACTATCATTGCGTAATGTGCTCCAAATCCTCGATTAAAATTTTCAATGAGTTCACAACCTTTCTTGTGAAGTGTGCTCACAATATTGTTTACTCGTGGCCTTATCTTTAATTTATGTGCATAGACTTTCTTAGTCTAGTATAATAAATTCCATGCTAAAATCTCGTTAAGCTCCAAGTAAATGACTGGATAGATGTGATGTTAGTGTTGTAATATATTGTTCAATATAAATAGATTATATTGCTGTAAGCATTTGTAGTACCTTCAAAATAATTATATAATGTTCCATCTTACAAAAAACGAGATTCTTATTCAATTTTTTTAATAATATCACACTTATATGACTAAGTCTATTGGATTGTTGTTCATTAAAATTAAAAAAGCAATTAATTGTTTGTTTTTTGTTTATTAAATTGTTTGTAAGACAAATAAACAATAAATATGCAAATCACATGTTTTATATTTACAGTAAATTAATTCGTAGATATAAATAATAACTATTACATCTCCGAAACAAACGAACACTGGTTTGTGTAGTAGTATAAAAAGCTTTTAGTGTTTTATCTATATCTATATACTAATAATAAAATTCTAACTGATCGTTTTCTGTACATGAACGATAAATGAGAAAAAACATTATTACGGGCCTATATTGACACAATAGAACCCGAAATAATAGTAGTTAGAATTTTTGTCTGTTTGTCCGTGCGTTTGTTCCCGCAAATCTCAGAAACGACTTGACCGAGTTCGTTTCACTTTCACTAATGTATTGTAGTAAGCATCACTTAATACTTTAAGTTTGCCTCATTGCAATCCATCCATAAATAAAAGGTTATAAATTATTATATGAATTTCTAATTCACAGAATGAAAAAAACCCAGAAAAATGTAGATGCCATCTTTAGCATAAGGTAGTTTTTCCGAAGCGAAGCGAGGGCATTTTCAAATTCAAAATCATTTAATCATATAGGTATTCTGTAAATACACTTATGCACGTCAATTTTTTACTTCCACTATCGTTTCGGAATGGTGCTTTAACATCGAGGAGAAGAAACAGCGAAAGAAACTCCTCAGCACATCTTTTAAACAATATAGTAATAAGAAAAGTTTAAGCCTGTGCAGAACCGGTTTCGACACTATTGTTTCCAGGCGTCCTTGTCATTATTATATTCATCTATACTATAATATGCTAGTAATACTATTTGCTAGTAATACCAAAAACTACTCATTTCTTTGATATTTTATTCATGCCTTCTTCTTATATTATAGTCTCCCATATATCATACATATCAATTATCTTGCGAACCATAACACAGTACAAGATAGTTTTTTGTCGTGGGACAACAAATTTTCTTAATATTTAAAATACTTTCTTACATAATAAAATAAAATAGATCATATTTAACAAATACAATTCAATTATTTCTCTTCATAAAATGTGATCATAATCATTAGTAATTAAAATGTATTCAATATCCTTACAGACACGAAACAGTGTCTGTGACTTGCCATACGGACACGTTGATCTCAAAAACGGTTTTTACTAATGGTAAAGTGATTTAAGACCAAGGTTTAAATGTATCCTACATAAAAATATTAAACACCTGATAAAAATAAGCAACGAGTTAGGGTGTGGTCTCACTATTCGTGAACGTATGTAAAATGTTTACCAAAACAAAGCACAGACAACAAGAATCATGCTTCAAATGCGAAATTTAAATAAAATCTAGTTTGCCGAATACATGACCCAGTGGAGAAAATTTTCGGGTTCTCAAATTAATGGTCGACCAGTGCAGAAGAGCCGTGCTCTTGAATAAAATTATACATAATAACACAATGTCTCAATTCATAACTTAATGGACGAAGAAGGGTCTTTTGAAAATATATATACAATATAAATTCGGCAAACCCGATATCATTAGACAAACAGATGCTTACAAATCTAATTTCTAAACTCCGCAATAGTATTGTTGTATAATTACTTAATCTGAAGCATATTATTTCATTGTGCAAAAATATTTACAACTCAATGAATTTAACAAATTATCTTGTTAATGGTTTTATTTATACAGCGTATACAGGTTCGCAGTTTAATCTACTCCTTATCTTCCATTAAAATCCGTTAAATTTAAAATAAACAAGATTGTAATTATGCCTATGCTTTGCTTAGAAATATAATAAATAATTGAATAAATAGAATATAAAATCCAACTTTATCAGCTAGTCTAATTATTGTTATAGGTTATAATAATATAACGTATAATTTCGATTAATAAGTATAACATATATAAATAATTTGGCCCTACATGGTTACATCTATCCGATGCTTTCTTAACTATGAACTATCGTCCAAAGCAAAGATTTTGTTTAAATACGAAGTAAACTTGTAAAGTCATTTAATGTTGCTCGATGAAATAAAGACGTACCAGCAACGACACTTTGTATTCAAATTGTTTGCATTTTCAAGATTATTAATTTTGTTTTGATTTGACGTCGTTAATGTTCTTTTTACACAAGACAAGTTAATGCTTGGCAATGTCGCACCTGTTGAACTTACTTTTAAAAACTATTCACTCTTTTCTTGAAAATATTTCATTGATGCTTCTATTATTAACTAGCAATTACTCACTTGGCTTTGGAGAAACTATCTTCCGCTTAAAAATAGCATGTGCATTTTTAGGGCTTTTTCGTTTTTGAATTAGAAAAACATATATTCATTCATAACTTTTTTATTTATGGACGGATTGCAATGAAACAAACTTTAAGTTTTAAGTGACGCTTACTGCAATACATTAGTGAAAATCAGAACGAAATAGATAGGTTGGTACTTCCGTTTTTAAGGTTCTGCAATTCAAACTTTAGTATAACTAGTATATTTGCAAGGTTTTATCCACGAATATGTGAAGTCAGTTACGTTGAAGAATAATTTTATTATGTTTGAAGTGACTCACGGTAGAGTATCAGATTTACTCATCCAACCTTTTGCCTCGACTCTAAAACCCTTATTTTTGTTTATTCTTAATTGTTTTTATTAACTCGTTCCTGATTTTTATCTGTACAAACACAGACTACAAAGTTGCATATCGTTTTCACTCTTTTTTTTATATTCATGTATTAATTTAAATGCAAAATATTTTATGAATAAATAAAATTATATTATTTATCAATTATTATATTTTGTATTAATACTTTACATAAATTTCTTAAAAAAAAAATGCTTGTACCCCATTTAAACAAAAGTTTGAATTTTCAAGGATTCCTAGTTGTGTTAAAATATCATTCAGTCAACTTCCTCATTTATATCATAGACAAACAATTCTGATATCGATAAGGGAGTATTTTATAAATTTCATATTTACCCTGTATCTGTTATGACAAACAATTCCTCAGTTTACTGTTTTACTATTAAAAATATATTGAATGTTATATAGATTTTTG
This sequence comes from Agathymus mariae mariae, assembly GCA_018251895.1. Classification (NCBI taxonomy): domain Eukaryota; kingdom Metazoa; phylum Arthropoda; class Insecta; order Lepidoptera; family Hesperiidae; genus Agathymus; species Agathymus mariae. The sequence goes on along the minus strand of DWPT01002710.1, from coordinate 4,418 downwards.
ATTTAAAATCAGTATGCTTAGGAAATATACGAAAGGTAGAATTATACCACAAAGATGTCTCTTCGTGCATTGCCGGCGAACGTAATTGCTCTGAGCAATTAGATTGTTCTTTATAATTATCATCATTACCCGGATGCCACGGGGACCTTAAATGGCGGTAATAACAGTGACAAGTATGTCGCCACTGGGAAAAACGATATATCTTGGGCATTCATGAAACACAAGTAGTTTTTTAGGAATAATGTCCACACTGAAACAAATGTTACATTATTTTATCAGACGATTATTCATCAGATGGCCAAACGATTCATACTTACCACATATTCTTTTTCAAGTTCCCGTTTTCACTATTTCTTAAATTTCAATGTTATTGCAAAAACTACAACATTTCAATATTATTTAACTTATCATCTATAGATTCTTCAATTAACTTCCATACTTTTTCTTTATTTTTCTGGTTGGTAAGTGACGCTGTAGTTTTGGATTGTAAAGCGTACTAACCTTGTAAAAGCTAATTCACTTTTGAATTGGAGTCACCCATATTATAGTAGAGGTATTCTTGACACGTCACCGGTCATGCAGGAAGCGAGGAAACTGCCCGTTAATTGGCTCTTCGACACTACTGGAAAAAGTTTAGACAATTCATGATTTTTTCTAAACGGATGAACGTAGCTAACCAGGCAACCATGCACGAGCATCGGTGGGATTAAACTGGGCGGTACACAACCTAGCGAACTCCATCTTTTAAGCATGAGGCATTCAGCAGAATGGACCGAAAACAAGGAAAATTTGTCAGGCCCCGGTTCGGAAGGAGCCTCTTACATCCCAAATTATTGTTATTATTACAGATACTTATTAAAATCCTCTGATCAATTTCTTTCACGCCCTAAATTTTTTTTGACCTTTAATTGACCACGAATGGTAATTTTGACTACTGAACTTCACACAAGTGCTCAGTGCGAAGTTTATTTCGTGTGAAATTCCTACAAAAGTTGTAACGCTACATCCCATATCACGAATAACAGTCAAAGTCTGTACTACAAATGCATCAAATATAACCGAAATTGAAAATGTGTAATTACCCTAATTTAACTTATTTGGTGCAACATTCCAACCTCATGCACACTACCTAATACTATTCCCATTCGGTTATAAACCTTGTATTGAAACATTTAGAATGAATTCAGCTCGTATTCGTTTCCAGCTTTGCTCCAGAAATGCCGTGCTAATTACTAACTCGTTGCGTAGTAAGGAACGCAGGCCGAATAGTTAATTAGATGACGTGAGTGATGAGATTAGCTGACCAACACATACCAATGAATATTATCGAAAACGACAGTACGCTCTAACAGAGAAATTGTTCGTTTAACCCAGTTAACGATCACCTAAGTTACCCTTGCAGTAGAAGCTCGGAGAGACTACAAAAATAGGAGTTACGTCTTCACGTAGTGTCTTGTTTTTAATGTCTTAACATAAAAAAAAAAATGTTTTTCTGTAGATCTGTAGGCATAGTTCTCAAATTAATTGCTAAGAGTCACTAAGCGTACAGGCGGTTCACTTAAGTGATTTCCTTTGCTCTCGGATAATGAGCAATACCCACATAATCTAAATATTCAGTTACACTAGGAATATATAATCGAATTAGCCTATTGACATATGTTACTTATAGTTTAAGGTTGCAATTGATTAGATACATTCAAAGGTTTACAGTTTTAAATACAGATGTAAAAAAAAAAATTCCAACTACTACCTACTAGATGGCGTTAGTAAAAAGGGTAAATAATAATGTTGTTAAGGCAATTTGCAATTTCATGTTGTGTATTTCATACCAAGCAAGTACAAAATACATAGTTTCGTAATAAATAATTTAACAGGTTATCAAAAATGTTTTGGTTCACAATCAACTTAGCACGGTGTGCCACTTGCTACATATGCAATATAGTCATGTAATTGTGGTACTCGAAGATTTTCAGGAGTATTTGTTGTATATACGAGAAGGGAAAAATTTTTCGGCATAAATTAAATTACACTGCTCATTTCTTCAAACTAACGTGATATACTGATGGATGAATTGGACATACTCATGACAAAAATATACAGGGGAAATATATGTCGGTAAGAATAATTGATACTGGATCACCTCGTCAAAACTCATTCTAGTCTAGTATAATTCACCATTAAAATCGCTTCATCGTATGCATTGACACACAAAACCTTTGTTCATATTTTTCATTTCCATTTAGATTTCATTTCAATTGAGCGCCACCTGACCTACCCTGGTATCCACTTGTTGCCTAAATAACATGCCCAAGAAAAATATAATGAGTATATCTGTCTGCCTGTGAAAAATATAATGAGTACTCAAGCTTCACAAAAACGAAACTGAGGCATATTATTGTTGTGTAGTAAATAAGGTCATAAAATGTTAAGTGCCTGCACCCAATCCAGAACACCCAAGTGAGAAGTTGAAATAAACTACTGAACTTTCAACTTAAATTGTGACTATATTAAGAAGAAGCTGCCATATCTTAACAGAAATTGCGACGAAGGTCTTGCTGGAAGACGAAACAAAAGTCCTTGAGATAAAATATGTGCATAATTTTGTTCAAGAACTTTTTGCGGATACTCGGAAGTATTCGGTCCACTCTGAAAGGGAAAACTCCTTTCAAATTATTACTGCATAAAATTTATTCCTAGCCTTTAATCACATACGCTCTGAATGGATTTGTTTACGTACGTATTTTAGTTTTATACGTAATTAATAATATATGTGGACGAAGATGGTACTATGTGCAACGCATATGATTTAATTTTTATGTATATTCGATGATTCATTTGAAATTATTTTTTGATTTTTCTTTATTTGAACTTCGATATAGATTAATTTGATGATGAGATCTGAAATTACACAGTAAAATTCTGTTGTATACAAAATATTTTCTACCCGTAATTGTCATTTTGGAGTGTAAAAGTGCATAAAAATGGCTAATAATTAGTATGATTTTTTCCTGATATCACAAACTTATATCTTCCTTATGAATTAGTAAAAACTATACATATATGTTATTTTTGAAGCTAACGCTTTCAAAGAGAGAGAATCTGTTTATGTACTCGTAATAACTATGTAGCCTATGCCCATTCGACATAATATATCGTTCAGATGATAAAAGCATTTTTCCAATAGGTGCCGTAGTTCTAAAGATTATCGTCCACATTAACACAAAGTCAACAAATTCGCAAGCTAACATTAAAACATCAGTATTATAATATGAGCAATTTACAATAACGTCACTTGTACAAAACACTTTGCAAATATTTCTAAAAACAATTTCTCAATTTTAGGAAGTTTTCGTGTAAATTGGATGCAAAATAACAATATGTAATTCAAAGTACTTTGAAATTTAATACATTCATGAAGTAATTACAATTCGGAAAGTTCCACGATCTTATCCGTTGGTAACGTCTCCAGCTTCATTTATATTTCAACATCATTTAACGTCAGCAACATTTGTGGGATTCAACGGTGTAATGAACGAGGGGTCTAGCGTTTAGTTCTTTGTGGGCAACTTGATCAACGAGATTCGATCTATATCCCACTATATCCGGCTTTACATTGTGCTCAGGTTCAACCTTGAAGACATTTTTTCGTTTTGTTGTACCTGTGCTATTGTTTTTGCTAACAAGTTGTTGAGTGCTATGCCCTATTTGTGTCAATGTCATGGCCATTGTGTAGACTAGGCCAGTTTCTACTAACAATACATAATTATCCGATATGTTATTGTAGTCAATGTAAATTTTCTTTTCTATCTTTTGTGTGTGGGAGTAAGTGACTAAGTGTAACCTCAAATTCATGTATTTCACCTATCCTTTAATAATCTAGAGTTTAATGTTTAAACGTATTTCAGTTTCAATGTTGGAGAACCAGTATTCAATAAGCAGACTGCTTTTTGGTAACGCTCCCCTGGAACCTAGTGGTGTCTCGGCTGATACGTATATGCGCAGATGGCTGTGACCATGACCATCAGATCACCCGTTATCGTTTACCAGCTATTACCATTTACTGTTTACTATTTGCTGTAAAATTTTTGTGAGTTCGATAAATTTAAACCACAGTTAATTGACACCAACTCACTTCTGTTTCATTATTTAAGTTATGAGTATTGTGTGGAACGAATTTACTGCAATCATAAGACAGAGGATGTCCAATAACAGTGTAATATAATGAATCTTTACCTACTGACGATTTGCCTTCGCCTGATTAAAAAATGTTTTAGACCTGTTTATAAAGAGTACCTATGTGGTGGATATCTGAATGGGATCACTCACGCGTACGTCTGTTTATCTGATTCTTATAGACATAAAGGCTTTGGTGTCGCAATTATGGTCGTAACGTTACTACACGGTTTGTCCTTTTAGAG